>SZWC01008538.1:57105-80934 GCA_023375785.1 Penium margaritaceum
CCTCCGTATCCTCCTCCTCCTCCTCCTCCTCCTCCTCCTCCGACTCTACCTCCTCTTTGGCAGGGGGTGCATCATCCGCCTCATCTCCTGAGTACCCCATGACGTCCACGTTCATCCGGCAGGAGGCCCTCATGCGACGTTCTGCATCTAGCTCGGCAACGCGTGCGGCAGCCATCTGCTCGGGGTTGGGGCCTCCATGTTAGGGCATCCCCGCCAGACATGGCCTTGCTTGCCACAATGGGCACAAATGCGCCGTCTTTTGATCTTGGTGTACCTGTCCAAGCGCACGGTGGCTGGACGTCCATGCCCCCGACTTGGGCCTGGTCGCTTCCACTTTGGCTCTGCCGGCTTCACCTGCCGCACCTTTGGCAATGGGAACGAGGCATTGTAGGTCTACTTGTAGCTCAGGTTCAGGTAGCCAAAGTCGACGTACGCCATGGGGTTTAGTGCGTTCTTGAGCAGGACGCTACACGCATGCGGGCACGGCACCCCATACTCCTGCCAGCACTCACACGAGCAGTCTTTCGTGGTGAGATTGACGTCACGTGGAGTGCCATTATGATGTACTGCTGTGCCGCTTTGCCATGGTCCGGTCTCGTCCCCATCCAGGTCGAGTGAATACTCCCTGCTACGGTCACAATTGTTCTTCACCTTGAGGTAGAGCGCTGGCGCAACGCTACCCTGGGCGTTGTGTGCCATCTTCTGCCACATGTGCCATATTCTCTGCACGAACACATGCAAATTGACCCAAAAAAAAAAACAGATACATCTTCCGGAGCTCCACCAGCTTGCCATTGAGCGACTCCATTGCGTTGCTGGTGGTGTGCCCACCGCGAGGAACAGGGCAGAACAGCCTGCTCCAATGCTCCTTCAGGATGTCGGGCTCTCCATTCCCGTCCAGCAGGTAATCTACTGCCCTTGGCACTGTGCGGTGCATCTTTGACAGGCAGGCATCCCAATCCGCCTGCGTCATTACGTGCGCCAGCTTCCAGAAGAGAGCGCCCAACCAGCCCTGGCACTGAGATTGCACGTTGCGCATAAGGTGCCACGTGCAGTACGTGTATGTCGCCATGGGTAGCATGGCCTCGACGGCGTTGGCCAATACCTTCTCGCGGTTTGAGATGACCGTTGTTCCTTCTTGTGCGGTGGTGGGATCCGCTACTGCCACCAACTCACAAAACCAGCTCTAGTTGCGCTCATCTTCCCCAGACACCAAGGCATAGGCAGCGGGCATGGCGTTGTCATTTGCGTCAAAGAATTGCATGATGAGGAGGACCTGCTTGTGGCCGTTTTTCAGGTGTGTACCATCCATGACGAGGACCCGCCTGGTATACTCAAAACCTCTCCTGTAGGCACCGGGAACGAAGAAAACATGGTCGAAGGCGCCCGTGACACACTCTTTCTGGGCTTTTACAATGGCCAGTGGGTCAACCCTCAGCACCTGCATGAAACAGCATATTCAACATGTTTAGTCCCTAAACTATGACATGGCTGAAGCGTTACAAAACGAGTAGTCAAAACCAAAGCGGGAAAATGTACCTCCTCCACGTAACCCGGGAACATGCTCCACGAGTCCGAATTCTTGCCATAAATCTTCTCCAAACATGCTTTCATTGCACAATACAGGGTGGTGTAGGGGACCTTCGCGTTGGGCACCTCTGTTATGACCGCTTGTAGCGCCTTGGGCTTCACAAAGGGGTCATTTGTGATGGTGCTCTCAATCTACCAGGCAACCCACCCCATGGAGCGCACGGGGTTATCCCGGCCGAGTCCGGGGTCACAAAGGTGGCCATTGCGAACAATGTGATCTTCACTGCTCCGGACTTCTTACTGTACGTAGCACTTACGATCCACAGACACTTTGCATACTGCTTGCAACACGCCACAAAGCAAGTGTAGTCGTTTTTTGACCACCTAAGCGGCATGCGATTGTGAACCGCATACTCTTCCACGGCGGCTTTGCAAGCGACCATGTTCTCGTATGTTGAGCCACCGGGGAAGTCCACCGCAGCCTTCCGCTTCTTCGGGATAGTACTTGGGGTGGGGTCCATGATGCGGGTGGAGGCAGCTTTCGCCATAGCTTTGGCTGCCTCTGCCTCAACGTCAGACCCAACGGGCAGGCCCTTGGTCGAGTGCACATGCCCGCCTACACGGGACATCCTGAGGGGACCCTCAGCTTCAGGGCATGGGGCCCCATGGACTGCAGGGGACGGTGCATTGTCGTTCTCGGTGGTGGGTGTCTGGCGCGTCAAGCACGGATCATCTGTCAAGTCATCGTCATTTTCTTCCGGTGGGAACCAGGATGATGTGAGAGCTCCGCCACCTCTCTTGTGCGTGGTCCCTGCCATCAGGAGACATCATGGGCACCTTGTTCATGAAAAATGGCTCTATGCTACTGGGATACCCACGGTTGTCTTGCATGCACCATCAACGAGGCCGCCATGGGCACGAGGAACATAATCGACGTTTCGATGCACCACAATGCACTCCAAGGCGAGACCCACCCCCCCCCCAACCCGCAACTCTTGACGTGGACTAGAGTTTTTTTTCTAGCATTACGTATGAATGCATCCGTGGGGAGCACGTGGTAGCCGTGCATGATGAGAGGTACACAGTGACTCTGGAAACCGGCAGAATGTGAAACCTGACAGGCTATCAAAGTCAGGTACGAATGCGCTGAAACACAGAGACACGTTTCAAGGGAACCAATGTGCAATTTATTAAACTTTGAGGATGCTTTGATCAACGGACTGAGATGACGCAATAAGCTTTATGATGTGCTGTGTGTTTGTACGAGCCAAAGAGTTGCATTGTCGTATGCAAGACCCCCGTGATGAAGGCATTGGAGACATAACGAACCACGTCAAATTGTTTCCATATTACGCGTACGACCGCCGACGACAGCCGTTTCCCTCTGGTTGCTGAAATGTATGTCAAATGAGTTAAAACCATGAAACATATGTCAAGCGTGCCCATGACTGACATTAACCGGGGGCATAGATGTCATATCATTTTCAAGTATGGACGCCGCTGTCATTTCAATTCCGACTATGGACACCGCATGCGTGTCGGTTTCGACTTTGGACACCGCCGTCAGTTCGCTTTCGACGATGGGCACCGCGGATCTATCGGCCGAAACAATGGACATACAACAACTCCGTCCAACCCAGAAATGCTAAAACAAGTCATGTTCCCGCCACATACCATATAGCATTGATGCATGGCTTAATTTTTTCATTCACTGTGTCTCAGACGGATGCACCATTGTACTTTTTTCCATGTCAGGTCCAAAACACATGCTGTGATCAAGCATGAAGAAAGGTGTGCGGCTGGTTGATTTTGTTGTGGAGGCTTGGCGGATGGTTGCTTTTGTAACGCATGGTGGGGGGATGGTTGCTTTTCTTCCGATCTACGGGTGGATCGTTACTTTTCTTCCGAATGACGGACGGATGAGAGTCACACTTTGCATTTTATGGATATCTGAGCTATTTCACCCAAAGATAAAACCCAAAACCCCAAGTGTGACTAGGGGATTTTTTGGATATTGGAGGGAGGGGGGGTTGCAAGATGTGGCACACTCTATGATAGAAGAAAGGGGATCTACTGGGTCCCGCTACCACTGGGACCGGCAGGTGCCCGGGCAAGTGTTAAATTATAACCCAAACCCCCTGGTTCAACTAGGGAGTTTCTCAGATTTCGTGCCTTCACCCTTGCAAACGTGCAAGTTTTGGAGTTTGCACTTGAGAACTCCAAAACTTGCAACATGGTGACTTCTGACATTGGTAAGGCCGGTGTCTTAAGTCGTGACTTCACCCTCGAAGTCGGCAATGTCCAACTTCGAGAGAGAAGTTGAGTTCCATTTTTGCTCGCACATTTACAAACATGGGCACTGCTGTGATGTCGGTTCTGATTATGGACAGCGCAGATCTATCAAGCGAAACGATGGGTACCATTGTGTTTTGAACCTTCTTTATAAAGTTTTAGCGCATTCAAGAAGCTGACCAAACAAGATCCAAACATTGATACAGTTTGCGGCACTGCTATCAATCAGGAGGTCAAAGTTCTTAGAAACTTCTGGAACGAAATACCAGAGGTCGGGGCAGCTGGCCAAAAGTCCCTCGGCTGGACGGCGTAAAAATCCCTATGTCAACGCACGATGGGCCATGAATGTAATGACACAAATGCCCACTCATTTTCATGTCCCTGATGTACACAAGTGCCTAAACCCCACGAGTGGGCCATGAATGCGATCACAGAATTGTCCATTCACTGTTACGTCCCTGACGTACAAAAGTCCCTAAAGTCCACGAGTGGGGTTTCTGTCATTACATTCATGGCCCACCGTGCGTCAACTTCATGGCCCACCGTGCGTTGACTACGCCGTTTGGTCGAGGGCATTACTTTCAACTGCACCTACCTCTCATGCCTTGTTCTCGAAGCTTCGGACAACTTTGACCACCTTCTAGAGTGGTGGTCAGAAGTGTCGTGAAATCAATCGATGTTTCGGTATTGTTTGGTCGATTTCCCGATGGTGCCAAAATTTTATAGAGAAGCGCCTCGATACTCTTGATGCCCTCCAACTTCTTGGCGGAGCTTCTCAAAGTAGCCACTCAAGGCGCGACCTCACACGCATTGCTCTGCTTGAGCACTGAGGACTTGAAACATGCCTCATTCTCACTTTTTGCATTGTATACATGTGATAGACTCACTCGTCACTTTTCATCAAAGAACACCTAGTTCTTAATACAAACTATCCATTCATCCTAAACTCTCCAATTGTGTTTTGTCCCGTACCTCATCCCTGTAAACCACCTTCTTTCCCCTCAAAGGAACACTTGGTATTAGAGGACAGGGGCGCTGGAGGGGCAACCGATGCATTAATCATCTGGTGACAATCTCGCACAAGTCTTCATCTCATCTCCACCCTTTAGGAGTTTGTAGTCTTTGTGACAGTCAAGAGTGCTTGTTGCGCTCACCGATGGTGAGCGCAACAAGCACTCTTGACTACAAGCAACGGTAACCGGCAAAGACTTCGATGATGGTGAATTTGTAGCATGCAAAAAATGATGATCTTTGGGTGAACTAGAAGGTAGAGGCAATTTTTGTAGCAAATGGTGCAACACGAAAAAAGCCAATGGCCAACCGGGTGACAGACCCCTCCCGCTTGGCAAACCCTCCGCCCCCTTTGCAACCCGTCCAGATGACACATGGCAGAATGGGAGGCACCAGCCGACAAGCGCGAATAGACGAATACATGTTCCAGAAGTAATCAAGACTCAAGAACCTCAACACCTATCTGCTCAAACAACTCAACGCACCAATAGAGGAGCTTCAAAACTTTTGTTCACGCAAAGCAATGCTCACCGAGAGAATTTTGCAGCTCTCCAGTGAATCACAGATTTGACCAGCACTTCCTGAGTCGTTTGATCCCACAAATTCCAAAGGACCTACGGTCAAGATGTGGCTGACAAGTTTGGAGGCGTAACTCATTGCTGTCGGGGTCAACCAAGACAAAAAGAAAAATGACCTTGTGGTGTCGCTTTTGCGTGACACGGCTTGTTGGTTTTTCGATGTAAAGGCCATCCAACGGTAACAAGAGACCGACGGATCTGGATCAACGGCTCACGCGACCGCTCTCACAATCGTCGAATGCATGCGTACAATATTCTTAGTAAATCATTCTAACATGGCACGACTCCCTCACCAAAAACATGGAACGACTTCACGCGTTTTGCACTCGCTCGCACGGTACATGTGAAATGAGGGGTGTCCAACGTGACATTCACACACCAAGCCCTTGGGATAAACCTCCCAATCCTCGACCCCTTAGTGTGTCTGAAAAACCCTTGAGATGTCACACGATCCTCTCCTAATAGCAACACCACTGTTAGTGACCAAGGTTCCCACCGTGTGACTCTCCCGACAACGTTTGCACCAAGGTGCGGTGCGAAAGACTTGTAGGATCGAATGGGCGTGTGCAAGGCAATACTTGGAATGTAAGGAGATTTGGGCAAGGAATGAATCCTTTAGACTTGGTAGATCAGTAGAAGGCAATGTACAAAGTCTCTGAGGAAGATTGGCATGCCCAGAACAACCCTCATGCTTCCTTTTGTAGTTGCCCCTATGAGTCAGCCGAGAGTCCCTCGGCACTTCAAAGCCTTCTGTTGAGGTGCAATCATGCAAATAATGCATGCATCATGTAGTAAGCATTGCAAGCTTTCCAATGCACCAAAGAATGCCTCAATCCATGGAGAAACAACTAAGTTATGGCCATTTGAGTGCTCCACGCGTACTGCTACTCATAGCACTGCCAACGGGGGTCACAGCTGTACGAAGCGCTCTTGCTAGCGGATGCAGCTCTAGCCACCATTTCAAAGCGCCCATGGATCCCAATGAACATTGTCTCATTGGCTAAGTGACCATCCTAGGGTGCTTTGGCTGTAGTGGGAGAGAAAGTCGCTTTGCCGTGCTCGGGGTCGAACCGGTACGTCTTCTGTTTTCTAGAGGTATGCCTCCCATGTTTGCACTGCCGTATCTTTCTTGTCAATGCACTGCATGACCCGGTTTTTGGGAAAATTTTGCACAGTTTTTCACATAAATCACAATTGAGGAATAAAAAAATGCATCTGACATCATCATGATGACATAATCATCGCCTCGACCGGCGGCTCCCATAACATCATCCCCCCTTTGAGGACGTACCATCCCTGTGCGCTCCCGGTACGCTCCGAGGACCGTATTTATCTCCTGTCCCTGTGGAATTCAGATTCAGAGATCAAGCAGCTGTGCTCAGGCCCATAGCTAAGCCATTACACCAAGTACTGTCACCCATTACCACGCCGATGGTGCCCGATAATCTTTTCCACCACGTACTCCTCCTCACCCTCCACCAAGACGGGTGGAGGAGGAGCCTGTCACCGCGCACCAGCTATGCATCCGGCTCCTTGTAGGCCTTGAGGAGAGAAGCTTGGAACATGGGATGGATCATGTATTGGTCCGGAAGCTCCAATTTGTAGCTCACTGCGGACCGCTTCTCCTTGACCGGAACAGGGTCCACCCACCGAGGCTTGAGCTTGTCGCTGTCCACCCCTGCCAACTGCAGGTTCCGCAAGCTCAGCATCACCCTGTATCCCACCCAGAACTCCTTGGCCATCCGGTGCTTGTCTACTTGGCACTTCATTTGCTACTGCGCCTTGTGAAGCGCATCTCATACGCCCCACCATAACTCCGTCAAGGCAAAAGAAAACTGATGCACAACAAGTAGGCACGATCCCGTTGCCATGTCTGAGGGGCAAACATGTTGCACCCCATACACTACCTCAGAGGGTGAGCACCTCATTGAGGTATGCACTGCTGAGTTGTAGACAAACTGAGCCACCAGGAGCTTGCATTCCCATCCCTCGTCATCCGGCACTAAGTTCCCCCGCAATAGCTTCTCCATGGTCTGGATGGTGCGTTCCGTTTCGCCATCCGTTTGGGGATGGTAGGCCGATGAAAGAGCCACATGAGTGCCCTGTTATGCCGATAGGCATACACAAGGCCCTAAACCCACATCAACCTATTTTTTGCTTCGTCGCTCCTGGCCTAGTTCGCGACTTAGTCGCGACAGTGTTTTTCCGCGCTCGAGGGTAATTCTCCTGAATACTCTCGCGCGATGACGACTACTTTCCGGTCATTTCCCAAACTCAGTAGAACCTACTCACGGAGTCACTCGACACTTTGAGTCTACGGGCAACGATATCTTGAGCGAATTTGAAGGATCTCGCAAACCTCGGATTAAACCTCAAAGCCCCCAATCGAACCAACGAAGGACTTCTAGAGGCAGCAAATAAGGACACGAAGTCGTGTCATGCGAACCGCCGAATAACCGAACGACTCGACCGGGCCTCATTTTCTTGCTCTCACCATTTTTACATACACTGTCGAGTTTCGACACTTGTGACAAAGAAGTATACTTTCCACTTCTCAAAAACATCCAACTGACCCCAATCTTGTGAAAAGTGGCAAACTCCGTTTCCAACTGTGAACTGCTTCACTTCCACCAGCGTAACACTTGGTATCAAAGTGCATCGACCCAGGCGGAGCACAGGATTAAATTCCACATTGACTCAAGACCCGCACATGCCTTCCAGTGCATCTCCACCAACGAGAAGTTGCAGACCTTGTGATGAAGTCGGCGCACGGAGCGAGCACACCTGACGACAAGCAGTGGTAACCGGCAAAGACACCGGCGATGGAAGAAGGCACCCCGGGAAGGACCTTCAACCTCATCGAGGGAGATGAGTGGATGACGGCTGGCACTTCGACTGGCGCAACCAATCCGGAGGCAAGCGCACCTGAAATACCGATTCCGCCTGCACCACCGACCAAAACAACTCCGTCGACGACACGAGACAAATCGCAGAGCTAAGTGGCCGGTTGGTTCAGATGCAAGTGTTTCAACGAACGCTTGTCAAGCAAAAAAAGTAGTACGCTGCAAAAATCCGTGACTCAAAAGTGCAAGAAGGGGTACTTGCCAATCGATTTCACATCGGCGGATCCTCAATTTGTCCAGGGCTTCCTGAGCCGTTCGATCCTGCAAATTCCAAAGGACCGACGGTCATGATCTTCCTAACGAGTTTGGAGGTCTACTTCACCACTACTCGGGTTCACTCCGATGAACAGAAGATTAACCTTGCAGTCTCACTTCTGCGGGGCACGGCTTTAATTTTGTGGGCCGATCTCATGGCCATCCAACGGCAGCAGGTAGCCATAGGCGCTGATCCAATGGCTACCGCATCGTCGGCATCAGGCATACTATCTCTCGAGCAGGTTCACCCGACCTGGAAAACATCAATTACTCCCCCATCCAAATGGCGCAAGTTCACCCAGCCACTCGTCGCTCACTTCTGTAAGCTGAATGAGAAAATGGAGGTTCGCTACCGGCTACAGATGCTGAAGCAACTGTCCAGCATGGCGGAATACACGCGGAATTTTTGTAAGATCATCACCGGCAGCAACCTTGCAGAGGATGAACTTGGTTTCCACTACAAAAACGGCCTCAAGCAGGACGTTCGCAGAGCACTCGTGATTTACGACACCACCAACGATTTGCCGGAGATCATCTCAGTCGCTGAACGCATCAACTCTGCCAATTTCAACTCAAATTTCAATGAATCCTATGGCTGGCGCCCAAGGAATAAACTGCAACAGAATAGGGGGCATTGGTCGCAGAACTTGGAGAACTCGAGTCCAATGGAAGACGACGCCGTTGAGCAAAAAGGAGATCAACGGATCTGCTACACCTGCGGAAGGATCGGACACATCGCGAGGAACTGCCCCAGACGAAACCAGAGAGGGGGGAAGCAGCAGAAGAAGCAAAATGGAGGGGAGGAGTCAGAAAATGGTAGAGGGCAGGAGTAGATGGCAAAACTCCTGCCCCCACCGAAAAACCTGTGCCGAACGATAGCCCACCCGAACGGCTATGATTGCCTAATACGGGGGTTCCTGAGTTCTAGAAATTCGACGAGGGATATGAGGACAACCAGCCAGCGATAGTGGTGAAAGTACAATCGATGGGTTGTAAAAGTAAAAAGTATTTGCTGGCGCTACTTGATGGAGGTGCATCTCATAGCTTTGTATCTGATCAACTGGTGAAAAATCTGGGTTGGAAGCACGAATCTGCAGCTTTTGGAGGAAAAACCGTCGACAGACAATCTCGCATCCGCCGGCTAAAGCAGCCATTATGATTGCAGATCGGGGATCTGCATGATGTAACTGTCGGGAGATCCTGTCCAATGAGTGACTACAAGGTCATTCTCGGGCAAGATTTCCTTTACCAGAGAAACCCGCAAGTCGACTGGAGAAGCGGTGTTGTCTACATCAAACGGAACGTGCAGCAGATCTTCTTGCCACTCGTGCAGCAGCTAAAATCCAGTCAAGGAGCCAAAAACGACAAGAGGGCAGCCAAAAGTGATACAACCGTGGCAGCAGTAACAGCGCGAGTACAACGACCAGCTACGCCGATCTCGCTCGACGTGGCAAAAGGATACCTGAGGAGAGGGGCCTTGGCGTGGGTGGTCCATGTCAACTTAAGCAGCACGAGCAACGAATCAGTCATCGCAGCTGACGCAACAGCCTCATCAGCATCATCGACGTCAAAGGTCGTGAATGTACCAGAGGAGTTTACTCCACTCGTAAAAGAGTTTGAAGTTTTTCCCGACGACCTAACCAGCAAACTCCCTCCAAAACGCGACATCAACCACCAAATTGAGTTCAAACTCGGCAGCACACCGACTGTCAAGGGAACCTACCTGATGAGTGATCACGAGCTCACTGAGCTCAAGCAACAACTGGACAACATGCTAGCTCAGGGGTTCATCCGACCGTCTGTTTCTCCGTACGCCGCACCAGTACTGTTCGTGAAAAAGAAACCTGGAAAAATGCTGATGTGCGTGGACTACCGGGCATTGAATGACATCACGATCAAGAACTGCTACCCTCTACCTCGTGCAGACAAGCTCTTTGACCAACTACGCGGAGCAAGACTTTTCAGTAAAATCGATCTACGGAGCGACTACCACCAAATTCACATCGCCGACAAGGATGTTGCAAAAACTGCCTTTGGAATGCATTACGGGCACTTTGAGTTCACGATTATGCCGTTTAGACTCACAAACACCCCTGAGACGTTCATGGCAGCAATGAAAAATATGTTTCATCCATACCTCGATGATTTTTTTGTGGTGTGCCTCGACGACATCCTCATGTACAGCAAAACCCCAGAGGATCATCGATGACATCTCCAGCAAGTGCTCGAGATCCTCCAACGGGAGAAGTTCTACGGGAAGCTCTCAAAATGTGACTTTGGTCAACGACCGATCGAGTTTCTTGGTCACATCATCGGTGGTGGATGGACATCCATGGATCCAAAAAAGATATTCGAGGTGGCGGACTGGCCAACTCCAACAAAAGCATGCAACGTACAAGTTTTTCTGGGATTTTGTAACTATTATGGAAGGTTTGTGAAGGATTATGCTCGAGTGTCAGCGCCTGTTTCCGACCTCACCCGCAAAAACTGCAAGTGGATTTGGGGAGATAGCAAAGAAGAAGCTTTTACGTTTTTGCGTAAAGATCTGACCTCGGCGCCAACCCTTCGATTGGCAGATCCAACGGCCGACTACATCATGGCCACAGACGCCTTCAATCGAGCCATCGGATCTGTCCTCCTGTAAGAGAATGGTGGAGGAGAACAGCCCATCGCGTACATATCGCGGAAGCTTCACAGGGTGGAGCTCAACTATGCTGTCCACGAGAAGGAGCTGCTCGTAGTTATTCACGCATTCAAAACCTGGCGGTGCTATTTGGAGTTCCACGACACCGGTCAAGGAGGACACTTCGGGACCAACAAGACTCTGAAAAAATGGGGATTGACGTTGCAAACTTCTGCAAAAGTTGTGAATTGTGCCAGATACACAAGAGTCGATGCACCAATCCCCTTGGCTTGCTACAACCACTACCGATATCAGAGAAGCCGTGGACCGACATCTCCGTGGACTTTGTGTCCGGTTTGCCTACCACACTGGAGGGTTTTGACGCCATATTCGTCGTCGTTGACAGGTTTTCGAAGATGACGCACTTCATCCCGACCACTACGGATGTAACCATCGAAGGAGCAGCTGGACTGTTCCTTGACCAAATTGCCCGACTGCATGGAGTACCACAATCAATCACCAATGCTCGAGATGTGCGGTTCATCAGCCAGTTTTGGCGTGATTTGATATAACGATGTGGGTGTCGACTTCAACTTTCAACGGCGTTCCATCCGCAAACCGGTGGACAAATCAAGCGCACCAACCAAACGCTCGAACAACTCCTCCGAACCCTGGGCGAACCTCATGGCACCGACTGGGCAGTAAAGCTGCCAGTTGCCTAGTTTGCATACAACTCTGCAACATCTATTGCAACGGGGAAATCGCCATTCGAGGTGGCTTACAGAGCAGAGCCAACCACCCTGCTCAATCTAGATACCGAGAGCAACATCCCCACCGTCGACACTCATCGACAAGAACACTCCACCATCTGGGAAGAAACTCATCAAACCCTCGCAATAACACAAGCAGCCATGAAGCGACAAGCCGATGAACATCGACAATGAGTTCAAGATTAGCGATAGGGTTCTGCTCAACTCCGCGACCATCAAACTCCGTGGATCAAGTAACCCAAAGCTCAAACCCCGGTGGTTGGGTCCTTTCGACATTTTGGAGATACGCACTCCAGTTGTCGCAAAAATCTGACTACCTGACAACATGCAGATTCACCCGGTCTTCCAAATCAGCAAACTTTGACACTATGTCGATCCAGGAAAAGATTTTCCTGGACGCGTGGCACCTTCCCCGCCACCCATGATCGCGGACGGAGACCACAAGTACGAGGTTGAAGAAATCCTTGATCAACGCCGGCAAGGAGGCGAAGACCAATATCTAGTTACATGGAAGCACTATGAAACAGCACACAACAGTTGGATGCCGTACAGTCAACTCTCGGACGTCGATCCTCTTATCGACGGCTACCGAGCCCAACTCCGGCCACGTTATAGTAACACGCCGGGACATCGCGGTTAGAGGGGGGGAAGTGTTATGCCGATGGGCATACACAAGGCCCTAAACCCACGAGCGACCTGTTTCTTGCTTCGTCGCTTCTGGCCTAGTTCGCGACTTAGTCGCGGCAGTCTTTTTCCGCACTCGAGGGGAATTCTCCCGAATACCCCAGAACCCTTGCGCGATGACGACTACTTTCTGGTCATTTTCCGAACTCACCGGAACCTTCTTGCGATGTCACTTGATACTTCGAGTCTATGGGCAATGATCTCTCAAGCGACTTCGACAGATCTCGCAAACCTCGGATTAAACCTCGAAGCCCCCCGTTGAACCAACAAGGGACTTCTAGAGGCAGCGAATCAGGACACGGCGTCGCGTCATGCGAAACGCCGAATGACCAAACGGCTCAACCGAGCCTCATTTTCTCGCTCTCTCCATTTGTATGCACACTGTCAAGTTTTGACAATTGTGACAACGAAGTATACTTTCCGCTTCTCAAAGATACCCAACTGGACCCAATCTTGTGAAAAGTGACAAACTCTGTTTCCAACTGTGAACCGCTTCACTTCCACCAGCGTAACATGCCCAGCTTCTTGAAGAGTTCCTTCCAAAACCGGGAGGTGAATCACGGGTCGTGGTCCGAGACCATGCACTTTGGCACAGCGTGAAATTTGATGATATGTTGCAAGAGGAGTTGAGCCGTCTCCGCTCCCGTGACCATCTCCTCACATGGAACAAAGTGTGTCATCTTACTACCGGTCCACCACCACCAACACCATGGTGTTGCCCGTTGTGCCCCGTGGAAGATCCCCCACAAAGTCTAGTGAGATGTCCATCCACGGGCGCTCCGGCACTAGTAGTGGCTGCCGCTCTTCTGGCATCTGTGCCCTTTGCAACTTGATCCTTAAGCATGTGTCATAGCTGCTCATGTACTCCCTGCAATCTGCTCCCAACATTTCCCACCAATATCGGCACGCTATTGTCTTGAAGGTCTTTTCATACCTGAAATGACCACTGTAGTGCGAGTTGTGCGCCTCCTCTTACAGCGCTTGCTGCAACGATGCACTCCATGGCACCACAATCTGGTTCTCCTTCTCATGCCGCCAATATTGGCCATCCCACTTGCACTCCTTCACTGTACTCCCGGCAAAATCCTGGTCCTCCGCATACCCGTGAGCAAACAGGTTGCAAACAATTGGAGATCCTTCCGACACCATGATGGCATGCACGCCCAAGTCCGGGCGACGCGAAAGCGGGTCCGCTGGGTTCATCCTCCCTGGTTTGTATTGGATCTTGTAGTTGAAGCCACCCTCCAGCAGCTCCATCCACTATGCTTGATGACGACTCAGCTTCAACTGCAACTTGAGGTACTTGAGCGCGTAGTGGTCTGTGTGCACCACACACCGCCACACCTCAAGGTAGCACCTCCATTCCTTGAAGGCCTAGACCATCGTAAGCATTTGCTTCTCATGGATTGGGTAGTTGAACTCAACCCCTTTCAACTTCTTGGAGTATTACGCAATGGGTTGCAACCCATTTCCTTGGTCCTGCATCAGCACCCCGCTGATTGCATAGTCGCTTGTGTCCATTGCAAATACATACTCCTTGCTTGTATCTAGGTGCACCAACATCAGTGGTTCACACATGGCATTCTTCATTCATCCAAAGGCTTGCCCCTCCTTTACATCCCACTCCCATTGGCGCCCCTTCCTGAGAAAGTCTTTCAAGGGTGCTCCCATTGCCGCGTGCTCCCGGGTAAACCTCCGGAAGTAGTTTGTAAACCCCAGAAAAACCTGGATGTCACACACGCACGCTGGCTCTGGCCACTCCCTCACTATTTCCATCTTTTTGGGTCCATGTGTATCCCCCTCCTGCTGAAAATGTGCCCGAGGAACTCCAACTCCTGGCTGGCAAATTCACACCTGCTGAGATGAGTTATGGTTAATCACCCTAAATTCATACACTCGACCATTGGTGTATCAAAAAGTGTATTCTTGTGTGCAAACATTTTCGAGAAATCATTGACATCAATTTATGTCACTTGAGCCAAGACATACATTCCTTCTATGAGGTGTTACTAATCATGGATTATGCTTACTATGTACTATTTTTTGTTGGAAGTCCATATTCACTAATGTGTTCACTTCCAAATACACTTGTCAATACACAGTTTTTGGGGTGCGGTGATTGGTCATATATGGCTGAGATTGGCGAACAGCCGCTCCTTTCTCAGCACTTCCATCACCATCTGGAGGAGCTCATGGTGCTCCTCCATCGGCCGCAAGTAGACAAGGATTTCATCAAGGAAGACGACCACAAATGGGTCCAAGTAGGGATGGAATACCCGGTTCATCTGTGCCATGAACGTAACCGGAGTATTCGTTAGCCCAAAGGCATCACGAGATACTCAAAGTATCCATAGCGCGTCCAAAACACGGTTTTTTTCACATCCGCCTCCGTGATGCAGATTTGGCGATATCCCTCTCTCAAGTCCAGTTTGCTGAAGATGTGCACACCTCACTACTGGTCGAACAACTCCTCAGCCTGTGGCAACTGGTAGCGGCTCTTCACCGTGATGTTGTTGAGCGCCCGGTAGTCCACGCACATCTGCAACTCTCCTGACTTCTTAACGAACAGAACCGGCGCCGGGTATGGAGACACCGACACCCAAAACCCTTTTCTACCAACTCCCCCAACCGCTTCTTGAGCTCCACAAGTTCCACATTGCTCATGGGGTTGTAAGACCGCATAGTTGGTGACAACCCTGGCACCACCTCAATCTCGTGGTTGATGTAGCACAGCGGCGGTAGCCCCTTTGGCAACTCCTTCAAAAAAACATCTCCAAACTCCTTGAGCACCTCCCCAACACTGGAAGGCAACTCTTGAGCTCCTCAGCCTTCCACCGGCTGCCCATCCGCTGCCTCAACCATTGCAATCTGCTGCTTGGCTGCTTGTTGTGGATGTACCTATGCCAAGTAGACGTGGCCACCTTTGCGCTCACACCGCTTCAACTGTTGCAAGTTAATGACGCACAGCTGCTTCTGCGCTTTTGCCACCTCCGACTCCTTCCCCTCACTCCGCCACAATAGCAAAGTGAGATTTTCCCCGCCTGCCTTCACCACCACCCAGTTGCACCTCCAATCCACCTCCGGATTCCAGGCATGCAACCAATCCCGGCCAATCAAACAGTCGTAATCATCCATAGGACAAGTGTGGAACTCCATGTCATGCACCAACTCACCCATGTAGACCTCGTGCTTGACGAGAGGCCTACCACACTCCACCATTCCAGGAACCTGCCGTGCCTTGGCCGATGTCTCCGGCTGCCGTACAAGCTCCAATCTTGTTTCCAACCTGTCGTTGAAGAAGCTATGGCTTGAGTTGCCATCTCGCAGACCATGTAGCTTCCTCTGACCCTTGAAACCCCCCTTAGAAATCTCAAGAACCAGCTCGAGGATGATCCCTGGAAACTGTCGGGTCTCTCTTTCATTCCGCAACATCACTTGAGGCAGCTCCTTAATCAGTAAAAACGTTTTAGGGCTATTGCAGTCCCTTGCGGACAAAAGAATCACTGTAGTAGGTCGTCCCCTCCTCACTACTGGTGCTGGTTTCCCTGATGTGCCTTGCGCTTGGGGTAGTCCCGCTTGCGATGACCCTCCTCACCACAAGCCAAGTACTTGCCTCTTGGTCCTTGCTGTCCGCCCGCGCCCCATTGCCCGGCTTGGATTGCATCCACCTCCATGCAAACATCCTGACCCGGCTGCTCCACCCATGGTTGAGTTGTGTAACTGTTTTGGTGCGCATTGTAGCTTACTGCGTTGATGCGCTCCGCCGCAGAAACCAGCTCCGTGAAGGTCCGCGATTCGAGTACCGCAAGTTCTCGTTTGACGTGCGGCTTCAGGCCGTCATAGCAGCGGTCATACGCCTCCGCGTTTGAGAGGTCGTCAATCTGTGCCACCAAAGCCGTAAAGTTTGTGGTGTAGTCCTGGACTGACCTGCCTTGCTTGACATGTTTGATTTTGTCACGTGCAACTCGGTTGCCGTTGAGCAGGTCGAAAAGCGCCTGGAGCATCGTCTCGAACTGCTCCCAAGTCTCTGGCTTCTTCGTCAACGCCCGTGCACCGAGCTGCACTTCCCGCTCAAGCGGTAGACTCAGCAGTGGCTTAAGCCATTGTCCGGCCCCCAGCCCGTCCGACAACCTAGTCTCGTTTCGCCGGCACGATACCGACCACCACTGCAGCGCCATTCACCGGAGTAGCGTATGTGCATACTCTAGTCTCATGGCATCTTCTCCCATATGAACGCCCAACACCGTGAAGTAGTGGTTCATTGTGAAGAACCACTCCCACGCACTGTGCTTGCTGGTGTAGAACTCTTGCTCCTTCGGCTTGGGCCACCGAAAGGCGGGTGTGGATGCCAATGTGACACCCTCCAGTGCACTGCTCCCTTGGCCGTAGTACCTTGCCTCAACCTCCGCACACAGCTGCTGGTTTTCTTGATGTAACTCATCAAGAACATGCTGGATCTCCGCTATGAGATAGGCCTTGTTGTACACCGCAGCTGCCATGGTTTTGGTTATGACTGAAAATTTCTGGCCAAACCCAGTGTGGTAGATCTGCTGCCTCCTTGGGTCCGCGCAAAGCTGAGCGAACGTCCACGTGCTCTGATACCAATTGTGAACCGAGGAGCACCCGACCACACGCCAAGCCCTTGGGATAAACCTCCCAACCCTCAACCCCTAGGTGTTTTCGGCCAACTCTTGAGATGCCGCACGACCCTCTCCTAGCAGCAATGCCACTACTAGTAACAGAGGTTCCCCCTGTGCGACTCTCGTGGTGGCGTTTGTACCGAGGTGCGCTACGGAAGACGTGTAGGATCAAATGGACGTGTGTAAGAAAATACTTAGAAAACAAGGAGATTTGGGTGGAAAAAAAAATCCTTTAGAAGAAATAGATCAGTACAAAGCAATGTACAGAGTCTCAGGATAAGATGGGCATGCCCAAAACAACCCCTAGGCTTCTTTTTGTACTAACCCCTATGAGTTAGTCAGGAGCCCCTCGGCGCTTCGAAGCTGTCTACTGATGTGCAATCATACAAATCACATATGCATCATGTATTATGCATTGTGAGGTTTCCACTGTACCAAAGAATGCCTCAATCCATAGAGAAAATGACTAAGTTATGGCCGTTTGAGTGCTCCATGCGTCATTGCCACTGGCAGCACCGCCAGCAGGGGTCACGGCTGCCCGAAGCGTCCTTGCTTGCAAATGCAGCTCCAGCTGCCATCCCGAAGCACCCATGGATCCAAATTAACCTCGTCTCATTGGCTAAGCATCCATCCTGGGGTGCTTCAGCTGCAGTGGGCGAGAAAGTCGCTCTGCCGTGCTCGGGGTCGAACCGGTACATCTCCTGTTTTCAGGAGGTGCGCCTCACACCTTTGCACAGCCGTATCTTTCTCGTCCATGCACCGAATGACCCGGTTCTTGGGTCTATTTCGCATGGGTTTTCACATAGAATAAAATAGGAGGACTGAAAAATGTATCTCACATCAGCATGATGACATAATCACCGCCTCGACCGGCAGCTCCCATAACCATACACACTCCAACGTTTGCATCAACACTCCAATAAGACGGACCACACACCGCATTTTTGCAAAATCATCATCGGCAGTGACCTTGCCCCCCATGAATTTCATTTCTACTTCAACAACAGCCTCAAGAAAGATATTAGGCGAGCAATCGCCACTCTTGACATCCAAGACAACCTTTTGTGAATGATCGTAGTAGTCGATTGCATCAACAGTGTCGACTAAAATGCTTGGATACAGGAGCTGGTGATCCCAAAGCCACAGTTTTTACAATGGTAGAGGAGAAACCCAGTTAGGGGAAACCTCATCTCCGATGGAGATTGATGCCGTTGATCAACAAGATCAATGGCTTCGCTCAACTTGTGGGAAGCCGGGTCATATCTTACGCGACTATCAGAAGCAGCAACAACAAGCCAAAAAGGGGGTGAAGTTACAAAAAGGAGTGAGGAGTCGGGAAACGGCTCCTCTCAAACCGTTCGATCCTGCAAATCTCAAAAGAACAACGGTTTTGATGTGGCTAATGAGCTTGGACGTGTACTTCACCACTATTGGGGTCAACGACAATTGGAATAAAATCGACCTTGCCGCCGGGCTTCTACGTGGCATGGCATTAAGTTGGCGGTCCTACCTAAAGGCTATCCAATGGCAGCAGGAGACCGGCGGGGTCTCATCGATGACCAACGACGCCCATCTCGCATGGTCAACCGAAGGCGTTCTACCCTTGGAGCACATCAACCCGCAATGACAAAGCGTGCTAATGCCACCAACGGACTGGAGCAAATTCTTGCACGCAATGCTTGCACATTTTGGACAGATGAACGAGAAGTCTACTGTTTGGTACAAAGTGCAGTGTCTATGTGAGAATTCCAGCGTGGCAGAGCACATGCAGATATTCCGAGAGATCATCACTGCAGCAGACATCACCTCCAACAAACTCTGTTTTCACAACAACTACAGCCTCAAATGGGACATCCGGCGAGCGATCGCCATCTTTGGCATCCTACATGAGTTACTGTGGAGGATCTTAGTAGTAGAAAGGATCGACAACATTGATTACAACACTCGAATCTCGGAATCCTACGGCTAGCAGCCTCCCAATCACAGTTATTGTGGAAACGGAAAGGGCCAGTCTGAGGATACCTCGACTCCGATGGAAGTGGATGCTGTCGACCATAAAGACGCGCACACCTGCTTTAAGTGTGGAAAAGTCAGGCATGTTGCTCAAAATTGCTGAAGCAAGCAGCAAGCCAAAAAGGGTGGGAAGTCATAGAAAAAATGAGTCAAGAAACGACAAGGGGCAGGAGTGAAGGGCACAACTCTTGTCTAAGAGGAGTGATCTGCGCCAAACAACCACCAATGTAAATGACTTACAACGTCACACAGGGTTTCTGAGATTGCTAAGTTCAATAAGGGATACGAGGACAACCAGCCGGTGATACTACTGCAAGTGCAACCCCGAGATTGCAAGAGTCGTAGAACGGTAATGGGACTGTTGGATGGAGGGACCTCTAACAGTTTTGTACCTAACGACATGGTTTGAAAGCTGGGTTTGCAGACCAAACTAGGGATATTTGAAGGAAAAACCATCAACGGAAGATTGTAGATACAGAGACTCCAAGAACACTATGACTACAATTGGGATGTAACGGTCTAGAGGTCATGTCCAATAAGAAATCACAAAAAAATTCTTGGACAAAATTTTTTATACCAGCACAATCCGGAGATTGACTGGAACAGTGGCGACATCTACATGGAAATCAATGGCGCCAAGCAACAACTACCGCGCATGGGGCAGGAGACGATAGTGGGAGCAACTGAGGTGGAAGTAGTAGAGGAAACTGCAGAAACCAAGAAGCGACAACCTGTGCAGCCGATGCCGCTCAACATGGCCAAGAACTCTATCTGACGAGGGGTTTGTCCGTAGATCGTACATCTTGAGCCAATGGAAGAAGCGGAAGTAGAAGAAACTGACTCATCAGCCTAATCAGCATCAATAAAATTTTCAATGGTTCCTTCGGAGTTTGCACCTCCCATCCAAGAATTTACGCACGTCTTCCTCCACGGACTCCTGAAAACCTTACCACCTCAACATGAAATCAACCATAGCATCGATTTGAAACTGGACAACCGACGCATTGTTCAAGGAGCCTATCGGATGAGCAACCATGAGCTGACGGAGTTGAAAAAGCAACTTGACAAGATGCTTGGTCAAGGATTCATCCGTGCATCCATGTCACTGTACGCCGCACCGGTGCTTTTTGTGAAAAAGAAAACTTGTAAAATGCGGATATGTGTGTGGAAAACCAAGCATTGAATAATACTACCATCAAGAATCACTACCCTCTTCCTTGGGCCGACGAAATTTTCCACCAACTCCAAGGAGCCCAAGTTTTCACCAAAATCAACCTACGCAGCGGCTATCACCAGATCCGCATGTCGAACGCCGACATCGAGAAGACAGTGTTCTTTGCCCTCTACGAGTATTGTGAGTTCAGAGTCATGTCGTTTGGACTCACGAATTCCCTTGCAATGTTCATGGTGGAAACAAACAACGTTTTCTACCTGTACCTTGACGAGTTCGTCGTGGTATACCTCGACAACATCTTGGTGTACAGCCGCATCCTGGAAGAGCACGATGGACATCTCTAAAAAGTTCTCAAAGTTTTTCAAAGAGAGATTTTTTTGGAAAACTCTCAAAGTGTGACATCGGTTGCCGTTTGATCGAGTTTTTAGTTCACACCATCAATGACGGACGGATCACCATGGATCTGAATGAAAGTGGCAGTAGTCACTGATTGGCCGACGCCGATCAACGTCCGAGACATTCAAGTTTTCCTCATCTACTACAATTAATACTGGCGTTTTGTGTGGGATTACGCCGGAGTTTTAGCACCTCTCTCTGATCTTACTCAAAAAGAAAATGAGTGGCGGTGGGGAGACAACAAACAAGAAGTATTCACCGCTTTATAAATGCTCTGACCTCGGCGCCAGCACTACGATTAGCCGATCCGACGATCGACTAATCTTATGGCTACGGACATCTCCAACTGAGCCATTCACACGGATCTCCCACATAATCATAGCAACAGAGAACAACTGGTCGTGTATATGTCCCAAACGTTGTGTGGACCAGAACTCAACTACGTCATACATGGCGTAGATCTTGGTGGTCCTACACACATTTAAGACATGGCGGTACTACCTTGAATACCGCCGATGCGTCGTACGCACCGACCATCACGCACTAAAACATCTGAAGACACAGCTGAACCTCAGTTGAAGTCAAACCCGATGGATGGAGCTCCTTGAATCCGGGTTCAACTACAATCTTGTGTACCCGTCGGGTGAAGCCAACCCTGCAGATGCGCTCAGCCATCAACCAGACTTAATGTGTTGCTGGTTGAGGCAGTGACACTTCTACTTGAGCACGATCCGTATCTCAAGACGTTTTTTCACACATGGCTATGACCAGCACAGCGGAAACGACAAGTCCGATTTCTGGCACGACATACCCTATTGGTGACGATGATTCACTCGCCAGGTGGTCATACACCTGAGCGATGAACTCTGCCGCATGCTGCTCGAGGTGTGCCACCACAACGATCCTGGTGGACACTTCAAAGAAGACAAGATGCTGAAGAATGAAACACGACAAACGCTCGCAAAGACACAAGCAGCAATGAAGCAAACAATTGACCAACATTGCAGCGATGATATGTTCAGATGTAGCATTCTCAATGAACTTCCTGGCCCAGTTCTCCCAGGCTCCTCGAGCCCGACACATGGAGGCTGCAGTGCGTCTTGTCAGGTATGCTCTCTCCACTACTCGCACCGGTCTGTGCTATCGTGCACAGCCATCACTTGTCGTGGATGGATATACTGACTGCGACTGGCGCATGACACTGATGCGCGCAGCCGTACCAGTTAAGTCGTTCTCGTTGGAGGGACAGTTGTGTCATGGAAGAGTGGTGAGCAGGGTTGCATTGCACCCACCTGATCACCACTCTTCCATGGGCTTTGGATCATGGGGGAGTGTTGGTTTGTGTTCCACAGATCCGTTGTGACCTCTAGCCTCGTTGTACACTCACCGCATTGACGCAGATGATTGATGCTGGAGTGGCACTGGCGCTGACGTCACCGCTCGTGTGGTGCAGACTTGTGATAATGCACATCCCGACTATCCAGAGCCACACTCACAGGGCTTGCATCAGTGTGACCTCTCGCACGTACCTCCATGACCTGATTTATCTTTGACACTATGATTCCTAGTGTGACTCGGGTGTATGTCCGGCTTGCTTTTCCAAGTTTGATAGGTTGCATGCGTGCAGGATATTGCGTGGTTGAGATCCGGGTTCGGATCTCACTCGGCGTGGGTGCGAGCGAGGTTGGGCTCGTCGTCCGCCCGCTCCTCACCTCGCTGCCCGCTGCTCGCTGCCACCTAACCCCTTCGTAGCTCGTTGCTCGTCACTTTCTCACTACTCGAGCTAAGCCTGATCCATGGTGTCAACCCTCTCTTGGTGTGCCATGCATCTATGTCTCACACTCTCCCACACATACTAAGCTCTACGTCCTACGAGACCCAGCACTGGACGCATGCACAGAGCATATGCAACGACAGTGATTGTTGGCGACACGACTGCCAAGGAGGTCTGCTGATGGAACTGAGCACGTTGGAGGGAGGAGGCTTTAGCAAAACACGTGTAGAACCCAGCGTGCGTCAGCTCCACCAAACGGCACTCCAACAGCATCGCGTCTCGCCGTCAGTCATCTGCACGCCGATGTACACAAGTCGTGAGGACACAATAAAGTACAGAGAGAGATGTGTGAAAACCAACACGTAATGTGACCACTCGGCCTTGTCCATGCTTGTACAGATCCATGATGCGAACCCAACTGGCGCCGGAGCACCGACGGGTGGTGGCTCCACCCACGAGCAGCTGCGATACAGCCGCCACATTGTCCCAGTGCTTGCTTGGGTGCTCTGCAGTTTTTCTGTAGCCGCAACATTTTTCTTGGTGGACAGGTTCTTTGCATCTTCTTGAGAGGATACAAAGAAGCTTCCTAGCAACACTCCCGTTGACCAGGCGTCAGTGCCTGATCAGACGGTGACGACAGTCACGAGTCGTGCACGCAACGGCAAGAGTTTGGCTAGGGGACACAAGGCAAAGTGTCTGAATGCTTCAATTGTTGTGCTTTGTACCGTTCCTGTACAGTTTACTGTGACCACTCGGCCGTGTCCATACTCGTGCAGATCCCTGAGGCTGGCGGCCCTGGTGACACCGGCGCGACGACAGGCGGCGGACTACCCGTCTGGAGCTGACCGACCACTGTTCCAGAGCCCCAGATGTCACCGGGACTCCTTGCTGTGACTTCTACGTCTTGCAGGCGCCTTTCGGCGGACTGGGCATGAGGCCCATTTGCATGTTTTTGCATTACATACTCGTTGTCAGTCGATGGATGCATGCATGTGACCAGTCGTTGCGTGCGTTTTTTTATTCTGCACGTCTAGGTTCAGACGGCGTAGGATTCTGACATGTGTGCGCAGAGTTACGGCCAAAACAGTGGTTTTGGGCCGGTTTTAGGACAGCTCTTGGACTGCCGCGTGCGACACCCGCCGTGCGCCGCGGCAGGTATTTATGCCCTGGACCTGTCAGTTGTCAT
>SZWC01008538.1:88197-111813 GCA_023375785.1 Penium margaritaceum
CCGTTCCTGTACAGTTTACTGTGACCACTCGGCCGTGTCCATACTCGTGCAGATCCCTGAGGCAGGCGGCCCTGGTGACACCGGCGCGACGACAGGCGGCGGACTACCCGTCTGGAGCTGACCGACCACTGTTCCAGAGCCCCAGATGTCACCGGGACTCCTTGCTGTGACTTCTACGTCTTGCAGGCGCCTTTCGGCGGACTGGGCATGAGGCCCATTTGCATGTTTTTGCATTACATACTCGTTGTCAGTCGATGGATGCATGCATGTGACCAGTCGTTGCGTGCGTTTTTTGATTCTGCACGTCTAGGTTCAGACGGCGTAGGATTCTGACATGTGTGCGCAGAGTTACGGCCAAAACAGTGGTTTTGGGCCGGTTTTAGGACAGCTCTTGGACTGCCGCGTGCGACACCCGCCGTGCGCCGCGGCAGGTATTTATGCCCTGGACCTGTCAGCTGTCATCTCTCTCTGCATTTACTAAGCTATTGAAGCTTATGAGACCTCGCGCGTCTCCCTAGCCTGATCCTTGCTGTTTCTTGCACGTGCCTGCTTGCTAGTGCGTCAGCTGACTGGACAGTGTCGCCACGTCAGCAGTAGCAAGGCTAGGAAGCTTCCTAGCAGTTTCTCATCAATAGCATTTGCAGAGAGAGATGACAAATGACAGGTCCATGGCATAAGTACCTGCCGCGGCGCACGGCGGGTGTCGCACGCGGCAGTGCAAGATCTTTCCTAAAACCGGCCGAAAACCACTGCTTTTGCCGTAACTCTGCGCACACATGTCAGAATGCTACCCCGTCTGAACCTAGGTGTGCAAAATCACAAGCCCGAGTATGGACACGGCCAAGTGGTCACAGTAAACTGTACAGGTCGACAGGAACATCACAAATCACAACATTTCCATGTTTTGTATTGTGTGTCCACTGATCAATGCCGAATCACTGCGTGCAACCAGTCATAGGGTGTGGCTTGAGATCCTACATTCCTAGGTTTAGACAGTGTTGTGTTTCGATGACTGTGCAGAGTGTCACGGCCAGAACAGGGGTTTTAGGACAACCTAATACTGTCCCATCCGTCAACTGCCGCATGCTGCAGCAGGCAGTTAAGTTGTGTACTAATGTGATCGGTCGACAGACAGTGATGCCCCGTGAGTGGCAGCAGTGCTGGAAAGCTTTCATGTCACTTCTTTCCCTTATGTCTACTGACATCAGTAGAGAATTCGAGCTACACCATGGCTGTCTCCATGGCACATCATCCAGTCTCATAGGTGTATTCGTAGTATGCACATGAGGCAGGATAAGAGGTGACTTTAAACATGATGGGCCAACACATGGTGTGGGTGGGCATGGGGTCACCTTCCCATGGCGATACATGGATTCATTGTACCAGGCGCAAGTGGCGTTCCTAAAAGGGGAAGGAAGTGGAAGATTGGTCTCATCCTGTGCTGCACATGAGTTCAATTATGACAGAATCCATGTATCCTACAGACAGATTTTCCTAGTCATTTCCTGTTCATTCGTCTCATCCCCCCCCACTGTCTCTCTCTTTTCCCACCTTGAACACAACATGCAGTCACTTGTCACTCTTGCTTATCTTAATCCTCATCATTATTGTCGCCATTGTCTTTCCCCTTTCCTCCCTTCTCACTCTTGTCACCGCTGCTGCCTCCCTTCTTCTTTGATTTTGGCTGCTTCTGGGAGGACTTGGGCTTCTTGGTGGTAGTTTTTCGCTTCATGAGGGACGGCTCTCGCGTCCACATGTTGAACAGCACCTGGTTCCAGGCATCGGGCACGCCTGGGAGGCACCAATGCCGGCAGTCAGGCCGTGACAAGAGAGCCGCAGCAGCAGCTGTGCCATTGGGCTTTGCAGAAGTGCCTCCTGTCTCTGAAGCAACAGCGCTAACAGAGCTACTGCTCGACGAGCTTGCACTGGAAGCCAGCTCTCCAACTTCTGATGAGCTGCTGCTGCTCCTTGTGGTGGCGGTCCTCCTGCCCCCTCGACCAAGCAGAACCTCAAACCCTGCAATCAAGGGCTGGCCACCGCCGGTGCTTGCTTGAAAGGCGTTTGATGCGTCAACTCCGTCAATCCCACTAGTTCGTCTCTCAGCATCAGACTTCAACGTGGCCATAGATACCTCTGTGCTGCTGGCTGTTCTCGCATCTGCTTGGCTGGTCCCAGTGTTACTGCTGCCTGCACTCCCTGCTTGTCCAGTTCCAGAAGCAGCCACAGAAACTTGAGATGTCGTCGGAGCACTCCACCTGCCAATGTGGCCATCTGTCCGAAAAATGGACATCTCCGTGATATGTACGAGGCGGACAACGCTGCTCTCTGAGCCAAAGACATCCTTCTCTACTTCGTAGTAGTTCTCCACCGTGCTGTTGATCTGCAGTTGTTGCTGCATTGTGTGACTGAGTGGTACCACTGACCCACACAGGCCACGGCCAGCCAAGGCCAGCCGTGTGCTGATGTAGTGTGTTGGGGAGGATGACACGAAGTAAGGGATCACCGCCGCACTGCAGAACAAGGTGCATTTGCAGACACACTTGCACAATATGAATGATGTGTTGTTCAATCCCCTAGGGCGAATGAGGCAAAGCAAACATGTTCTTGCTTGGTGAGTCGAATGCGGCATCTACATTTGAGAACAAGTGGCAGCGTCACAAGCAAGTAACCAGCACAATCAAGTACCATCCATGACTGACAGACAGGCTGTGCATCGTAAGGCATAACACGGAGAGCCTTTGACTCCATGAGCTGCTGCACAGATAGGCATGAGTGGAGGAAGTGACAAGGTCTCACTTGGTGTCCTCGTAGAGATTGCGCAGTGTCTTCAGCGCTCTTTTGTATGCTTCAAGGTCTCTCACACCCTTATCCAACGCCTTGTCGTCCTGAAGGTAGATATTCGCCCGGACACGTCCTGGCACATTCTGCTGCCACCACGTGCCGGACAGCATCACAATCACATCTGCGTGCGGCATCACAGCCAGTAGAGCTGGATCCACCTGCACACGTTCACAATGCATTCACAGGCACAAGCACGCACATGCTCTAAATGAACATAGCTGCCGGGCCATATGAAACCACGGGGAAAGTGAAGGGCCATTGATGAGCTGCACATGTGGACAGTAAAAACAGGGGCAATTCAAGAAATCTGTGTGTCGCCAACTGGCACCTAGACGCCGTCAAGTGACTTTCAGACAGAGCACAACAGCCCACGGCCCTTCTCACAAGCTTTCCCCAAGTCTACCCAAATGAGAACGTCGCCAGCAAAACGAGCACAACTGTCCGAGCAAGGTAATGTCCCTAGAACACACGCCTGTGGGTGAGATTTCAGTGCAAGGGACACACCTTATCCACATCCACAGTGTAGCCGTGACCCCCTTGGCGGGCCACGCGGTTGACGCCCTTGCGGGCACGCATGAGGTAGGGCGAGAAGCGGTAGAGCACGGTGAAGCTGAATTCCGGCAAGAAGAAGCCTGTGAACCGCGTCTCTGAGCTGTTGGAGAAGCGCCGGATGACGGGCTGCAGTGTGTTGCAGGACACGCCGCAGCATGGCATGCCACCGCATTGGACAAAGGCAGTGCATCAGAAAGACTTGTCAGAAAGACCAGTCCGTCCTTTGCACACCTAGGAGTGCTTTGCTTCGAAATGAGCTGAAGAGGTGTCGATTACCCTCCCCCCCCCTGGACATACATCATGGACAGAACTTAAGAAAGGGTACCACCAACACACACACAGACACACAGACACAGACACAGACGCAGACACACAGACACAGACACACAGACACACAGACACACACGCACACGCACACGCACACACACACACACACACACACACACACACANTGTCGATTACCCTCCCCCCCCCTGGACATACATCATGGACAGAACTTAAGAAAGGGTACCACCAACACACACACAGACACACAGACACAGACACAGACGCAGACACACAGACACAGACACACAGACACACAGACACACACGCACACGCACACGCACACACACACACACACACACACACACACACACACACACATGCACATGCACACACGATCAGATACAAGCATGCACACACGCATGGATACGAGCATGCACGCACACACGCAAACCAAAGCATTCACATCTACCAGTGCTATGGACATGCAGCACGAGCCGTGGGTTACTTGGGGATGGGCATGGCATGCTAGAAGTCACTGTGCCACCCACTGCTGGACAGCAACTTGCTGGTATGCTCGGACCCTTGACTGTGGAAGTCAGCCAAAGCACACCGGGCCAATGTCTGAGCCTGCTACTGAAGGGCAGCTACTTGTGCTCGGAGCGGAATGACGTGCTATATCACACCTTCATTTGCAAGCCGCCGGCGTGGAGCAGACACAGGAAGCTCTCATACATGTTGCTCATGATGGAGTCGCCAATGAACACCAGCATCTGCACAAAGACATACACATCCAGCAACGCACGCATGCACGCACAAACTCTCAGAGTCCACACAACACCACTGTCGCATGCACAGGAGAGGTGCACGCCGTGGGATGACCAACTCCTCATCGGTATGTTTGGAATGAAATGATTGGCGGTACATGGAATCCATGTTGGCCACTTGGCTGACATCAATCCATCTCTTGCTTAGATCGGAATTGGCCATCCAGGAAATCTATTCTGTAACGGTCATTACCTTCCTTGGAAACTATAGAACGGCAAACGGGATTTTTTCCCTAGGTCAGCATCACGTGTGCCTGAGCATCTGTCCGAACACAACAGAGGCTCTCGCGCTAGAGTCCCCTTTGAATCCTGTCAGATTTCCCGGAGCCGGAGTCTCCTTTGCCGTTCCCTATTGGAAACCACCCAACAGCGCAGGCACGTCTTCTCGCAGATTGTCGACTTCTATCTCATTGACGAGTCGATGCAGGCTACGGGGCCAGTAGGGAATCCATGAGTCCTGTCAGCAAGGACTGGCATCTACCCCGGAATTCAACCACGCGATGGCACTGATACATAACCCTGCAAACGCATGCACAGGTAAGCGATGTAACCCCTAAATCTTTTCCCAAGCCCTCTCATCGCAGATAATACGTGGGTGGGCCAGAAATCTGGGAAAAGGCGGACAAGAAGCTGGCATTGGCATGGAGCTAGAACAAGGACAGGCATCGAGGCAACTAGAGGTACGTGGCCAGCCATGTCACGTGGTGGGGGGGGGGGATTGGTAGGGGCTTGGAAATAGCAGGAGAAGGGAAGTGGCAGTTGAGGCTCACCCTTCGGCGCATGAGGAAGCGCACGCCGGAGGCAGTCCACCACCGGAGCGTGCAGTCAGCTGGCCGCCAGTAGTAGCGTGGGTACCTGATGTCCGGCCGGCCGTTGCGACCGCACGCAAACACCGGACGGATGTACGGACAGTTGGTGCCGTACATGGGCAGGCGCACGCCCGAGTACCGCCATTGCCCCCTGGTCACGTCGCACACTGCGCGTCGCACACCAGCACATGAGCGAGCACGTCAGCATTCTGAGCAGTGAGTCAGCACCAGCACCACAACACACTACATACCGCTGCACGCTTGTCTGCGGTTGCATGCCCATGACAAAATGAAAGTTGGGTGTGCGTCGCAGCCTGCAACAAGACTGACATTAATCGGTGCAGCAACTACCAATCTCACCAGGTGCCACCTCGACAGGGGAGCAGGGGGTCGAGTAGAAGCAACTGCGTCCCAGCACCTCAGCCAAGTGGCAGGCACAGCAAGTCAGCAACCGGTGACAGGCGAGCGCAGACGCTGTTCGAAAGAGCGTCTATGACGTCGGTGCAAAATCGCAGAGGTCCACGTACTGCCGCTCACTGTCTGGGACGGAACCCAGTCTGCAGAGAAGTCATGTCTTGCCTAGCTCTCCCATGCCGTCATCAACACTAGACATCCCTCTTAATCTCCTCCCCCTCCTCCTCCCTCCTTCCTTGACCACACCATCCAAAGTATCCCATCTTAAGCCCTCGCCACGGGCTGCGTCACCCTCAAGCAAAAGACGTGGAGAGGACCAGCACGATAACGTCATGCCAGCGGGCAGTGTCCCTAAGGCTACCCGATAAGTTGAACCCAGAGAATACCTCCGAACTCCTCACACTGTGCAGTAGGTTGCGTAAACAGACCCAGCAACAGTATCCGCGTCTGCCTCCGGGCGGGAGCCGCTGCTCGAAACCTCAGCATCTGCCCACTGTGCTTTGAACCCCGCCGCACGCAGCCATGTCCACGCCTTCCCCACATCCCCCGCCATGTTCGCCAGCTACCCTCCCCGTGCCTATCCCCACGAATGGTTACCAACTCCCCTCTCCGTGACCCACTCAACGAGCCCCTTTTCCCACCCTCCCTTTGCTTCGAGTTCTGCTCCTGTCTGAGGCGCGCAAACGTCTACAGCTGCCACTAAACGCAGCCGTGCGAACACGGCGGCGACGTACGTGTCCTACCACGACCAGTTACATACTCTCATCGGCGCCCTTCATTTTCCCTCCAAACAGCTTCCAATGCGCCACGCATTCTGGCTCCGTTCCCCAGCTCTCCCACACCCTGGTCAATGATGCACTTCGACATTTCTGTCGGGGGAGGAGGACCCCAGAGGAGCCAATCCTTCGCGCACAGGATCACTCGCACCGCCGTGGATAGGACAATTGCTGGTTTCAATTTCTCTAAGCCACGCCTCGCCTCCTTTTTCTGCCCGTTGGACACACTCTCTCGTCGCAAACACTCACTCTCATTAGGCTTGGCGATTGATTTGTGAAGAGCCGTGGCACGCGGCACCACGCCGAGGAGACATCCGAGGATCGGCAGGACGAGGAGCACGACCAACCTAACGTCGCGTCCACATTGTTTGCGTGCATTCGGGCAAGTGCAGTCCCAGCAACCGACCCCTTCCAATCTGACGACCTTGCGCAAGCCCATGCACCATGTCCTGTTTTGGCCCTGCGCCCTTCGCTGATTCTCCTTATGCCGCTTCCTCATTTCTTTGCTTCTCCTGGCAGAGGTGAAGGTGCAGTTNTTTCAATTTCTCTAAGCCACGCCTCGCCTCCTTTTTCTGCCCGTTGGACACACTCTCTCGTCGCAAACACTCACTCTCATTAGGCTTGGCGATTGATTTGTGAAGAGCCGTGGCACGCGGCACCACGCCGAGGAGACATCCGAGGATCGGCAGGACGAGGAGCACGACCAACCTAACGTCGCGTCCACATTGTTTGCGTGCATTCGGGCAAGTGCAGTCCCAGCAACCGACCCCTTCCAATCTGACGACCTTCCGCAAGCCCATGCACCATGTCCTGTTTTGGCCCTGCGCCCTTCGCTGATTCTCCTTATGCCGCTTCCTCATTTTTTTGCTTCTCCTGGCAGATGTGAAGGTCCAGTCTGGACGAAAAGCAAGTGCATGAAAAACGGAAGGGCCTCCACAATGAGACAAGTGTCGGCAAAGGCGAAAACCACTTGTGTGAGGAGAAGAGCTCCGGAGAACCAAAACTGTTATCGGGTGCCCTGACGGCGGCAAGACGAAACCAATGTTGAAGGCTCCATTACTTGCTTCACGTTGGCTCGTAGACCGTGGCCGTGGCCGTGCCAACCGAGCCGGCTTGCCTCGTCTTCTCCGATTGCCGTCCTTGGCTTTCGAGGCGCTGTGTCATTGGCGCTCGTACAATTCTTTCTCTTGCAAGCGGAAAGCAAACGGTGCATCGGCAATTGGGCGGTCATGCAACTTGTTTCGTATGACAGACACAGCTATCGAACTCGCCACTGTCAGCCTCTGATCGCTGCAACGGACGATTCAACCAGGGCCAGTCATCCTATCGCCTGCCATTAGACGAATGCGGCCAGGTACGCCAGACTTGAACTGCCAGGCTGGAACTATTGAAACACCAATCATGAAACGGTCACGCGCAAAAGGAACCGCGGAGAATGTTCGCGCCCTCCGGGCTGGCAGACGTTTCTTGAACCACTTCTGACACTTCTGACGGCGACGTGCTCTAATGCGTCGCCCGCAAGGAAACCGTCGGCTGGTGCAGCACGTAAGGGACGAGGTGAACCGACAATAAATTGGGGGTATCTATTCAGACAGTATGGAAACTCTGTATCACCCTCATCCGTAATGCCCGCGCACAAAGAAAATCTCATTCGTCATATACACTCATGAAAAGTAATCATCCGACCCCTTTTGTTCGGATTCTGCAACTGTTTCACCGAGAAGAAGGTAGGGGATTCACAGGGATGAGGTGCGGGTCAAAAGACAAATAAAGATTTTTAAACAAATGGATGGTTTTTATTCTAAGTGTACTCTGATGACAAGTGTCCAGTGATTCGAGCACATATATACAGTGTAGAGAATGAGAATTAGGTTGTAACGGGCTGGAACATCCAACTCTTACTCTGAATTTGTTGTCGGAGTTCACAGAATGGCGTTCTCAGTCCTTGTCAGGGGTTTATCCCCTTCTTAGGACGAAGGGGTAATCGTCATCAACGACCTAGAGCCAGGAGACTTTAATGTATCGATTCTCCGGAGGCCCATTTCCGTTTTTAACCTTACCCCTCGTTTTGGGACCCAAACCAAGGGTTCTTACCTCGAACTCGTGAGTTCACACGAGTTTTTCGTCATAAAACTCGAAGTTTTTCATTGACAAATGTCGAGTTTATGTTTGTCGTTCCGGTGCAAAATCGACGCGTGCGAGGCACGATGGCGATTTCGTGCCACGGTTCTCTCTCGCTCTCCCCCTCACCCTCGCTCCCCCAGTCCCTCGTCCTCGCTCGCTCCCTTGCGAGGAGAGCGAGCGAGAGCGAGGGCACGAGGCGACGAGGCCTCGCCCTCGAGACCCTCGCGACTCCTCAGTCGCCAATCACAGCCTCAGCTCAATCGACGGCTGGCGGCTAGCCGGTTGGTTGCCGTACGGTCACTTGACCAGCCGGCTGGCTGGCGCCCAGCGAACTGCTAGCCGTCGGCCAGCCCTCGCTAACGCGAGGGACGGTGCGCGACCACCCCAGTCCTCCCGCTACATTCCTCCCCAGTTGTTATGAACCGTCTCCGTTCATAAACAAGCAGGATTGACAGATAGCGTTTCATCAACGTTGTGAAAGAAAATTAAGAATTCCAATGACCAGCTAAACATGAACACATGCATGGCACTTGGACCTAAGCTGTAGCTTGTCGGTCAGCACGGCTAGCGGCCTCCCCCTTTTAGGCTGATGTGTCCACACGACAACCATGTTGGGCGTCCCCAACCTCCTATGGTCGCAATCCATGACTGCCGCCCTACGGGATGGTTCACTTTTTCCGCGTTTCGGTGGTGCTCCCTGACACGCGTCGACGTGTGCCAGCTGCCACCTCGCTCTGCTACTCTTTGACCACCCATGTGGGCAATTGAGATTCAGGCTCCCATGAGTTATGATCAGGACCACACCCGGTCCAATGAATAAGGCATTCCTTAGCAACCCGTGACCGGAGTGTACGCTCTCAGTGATGGAGTAAATGAAGAACCTCGTATTGGCCGTTTACGGTAAGGACTGCCGGTGGTGGCTGAACGGTTCCCTTTTGAGAAAGTGCGTAGAAGCTTCCTAGTAACACAGTCGCTGACTGGGCGTCAATGCGTGGTCAGACGGTGACGACAGTCACAGGTCGTGCACGCAACGGCAAGGGTTTGGCTAGGAGACACAAGGCACAGTGTCAGAATGCTTCAATATAGCATATGCAGAGAGAAATGACAACTGACAGGTCCAAGGCATAAATGCCTGCCGCGGCGCACGCCGGGTGTCGCACGCGACAGTCCAACAGCTGACCTAAAACCGGCCCAAAACCACTATTTTGGGCGTAACTCTGCGCACACATGTCAGAATCCTACACCGTCTGAACCTAGACGTGCAGAATCAAAAGACGGATGGAGCGACTGGTCACATGCATGCATCCATTGACTGAAAGTGAACATACAATGCAAAAACATGCAAATAGACCTCATGGCCAGTCCACCGAAAGGCGCCTGCAAGACGTAGGAAGCACAGCAAAGAGTCCCGGTGGCATCTGGGGCTCTAGAACAGTGGTCGGTCAGCTCCAAGCGGGTAGTCCCCCGCCTGTCGTCGCGCCGGTGTCACCAGGGCCGCCTGCCTGAGGGATGTGCACGAGTATGGACACGGCCGAGTGGTCACAGTAAACTGTACAGGAACGGCACAAAGCACAACACTCCCCCATGACCCGATGGTACGCATGTCCATACGCGTGCAGCACTGGTACAACCACATAATGCGTGCCACAGACAGATGAGACGCAAATGTACATCCCACACTCAACCACTGTCACGCACGGGGCGAAACCCAATAGAAAGAATGGCCACCAAGAACATTCTGCGGGCAAGTGCCTTCGTCCAGAAATCAGCTCGTTGCAAGTCAGTGCCAACCCACATGATGGAGATCACGCGTCGCTCCACCAGATCACGAACGAAGTGATGCTCAACCGCAATGTTCTTTGTGCGAGCATGAAAAACACCAGAGTTCTCCGCGATGGCGAGAGCACTCTGGTTGTCGCAACGCAACACAATGGCGGGTACTGACTGCCCAAGCTCAAGAAACAAGCGCTGCAGCCAAACTGCCTCAGTAGCCCCTGCCCCCAAAGCCACATACTCTGCCTCCGACGAGCTACGTGCGATACAGCCCTGCTTCACGCTTCGCCAAAACAAAACGGTACCACCGAGCAGAAACACGTAGCCAGTGCGACTGCGCCCGTCAGGACTCCAAGCCCAGTCGTTGTCAGTGTAGCCGTCAAGGACCACCGAACACTGCCGATGAAAGCAGAGTCCGAGACACGGCGTGGAAACCACGTACCGTACCACTCGCATAGCCGCGTGAAGAGCTCTTGCACGTGGAGCCTGCGAGAACTGAGCGAGGAGGTTGACGGCGAACGCGATGTCGGGACGCGTGGTTGTGGCCAGGTACATCAGAGATCCGATAAGACGGAGGTACAAGGTCACGTCCACTGTCTCCCCCAGCTGTGTAGGGTCATCCACCTTCAGGGCATCCTGCCCATCAGGTGTGAGTGGTGTGGAAGCAGTGGGCACCGCACCAAGGAGATCGCTAAAGCGCTCCCCCACGACTCGCGCGTATCGGGCCTGATGTAGCAACAGTGTCTGATGTCTCCGATCTCGCACAATCTCCATACCAAGAAACACGGATGCAGGACCGAGGTCCTTCATCCTGTAGGCGGTCTGCAGGACAGCCTTGGCCTCCTTCACGGCCTCCAGCGATGGAGACGCGATCAGAAGGTCATCAACATAGACCAGGATGGCGGTAAACCGCTCGGGTGTCGGTAGGATGAAGAGTGAGGGGTCTGCCTCGCTCTGTACGTATCCTGCACGAGTCAANAACAGAGCTCGAGCTGAGGTCATGCGGCCGACAGGGGCAAAGGTGTCAGTGTAATCAACTCCCTCAATCTGAGAGAACCCCTTGACGACCAAGCGGGCCTTGTAGCATCCCAGTGAGCCATCCGGCTTCACTTTCTTGCGAAAGACCCACTTGACCTGAATCGCCTTCCTCCCAGGGGGAAGGTCGACCAGCTCGTAGACTCTGTGCTCTCGGATAGCGCGAAGCTCATCCTCGCAAGCAGCTCGCCAGGCATCAGCATCATGCGATGAGAAAGCCTCCCTCAATGTGCCCGGGTCAGGCGCCATAGAGGGGGAACTCTGCATGGCAAGTGCACACGCCTCAGTGTCTGGCCTGACGGCCACGAGATGAGCTGCTGCGTCACAGGCGATATGGAACTCGCGAGTGACCAGGTCGTGCCCTATGGGGCACGCTGGGTGTACCTCTAAAAGCTCAGTGTGGACACTCAGGCCTAAGGCCTTTGTGCCTGGATCACCGCTCGCAATGTTGCGAGAGGAACGTCTGGGTCCGGAACCCGACGCTCGCTGAGCTCCAGAATCTAGTGGTTGAAGTCGACCACCGGGCTCACGGGAGTAACCGGAGGTCGAGGGGCGCACCTCAGGCTCAAGAACAGGTACGACCACAGGGACAGGTACGACCACATGTGGTGAGGGCTGAGACGAGGCAGTCGGAGATGCCGTGCGAGGAGATGCGTGTGTGGGGTACACTGAGCTGGGGGTGACAACGGGCAAAGCTGGCCCGGACACTAAGACAGGAGTGTCAGCCGACGTAGGGACAGGAGTGGGCAGGGTTGGGTCAGACAGCGGAGCAGGGGTACCAGTGGACACAAGTGGTGATGCAGGAGGAGGCGTGAGAGCAGCGGTACCTGTGAGGTGTGAAACAGGCTGAACAGGCGGGATCTCTGGACCAACGGCAATGATAGCCGGATCATCAAGTGCTGGAGATCGAGAGGGGACTTGAGCGGATACATCAGCCTGAAGAGAAATGGTCGCTGGCGGAGAGGCTCCCCCATCCGCCGAGGACCCTCACAAGAAGAGACATGAGCCGCAGAGAGGGCTGTGATCGAAGTCAGATCACGGCAGGTGAGTGACTAAAAAAACAGCGCGTCACGGGACTCAATGACACGACGGCGAGTGGGGTCCCAAAAGCGCCAGGCCTTTGACCGCGGGGACATGCCGATGAAGGCACACAAGCGACCCCGAGGGGAGACCTTGGACCCCTGTTGGTCCTCGGTGTACCATACGGAGGCCAGGGATCCCCAGACGCGTGCGAGACGAAGATCTGCACAGTGGCCAAACCAGAGCTCGTACGGTGTAACATGATCCGGAAGAGGACCATGCGGGAGGCGGTTCCAGACCCAAGTCATGTAGGCGAAGCCCTCGAATGCGAAGGACTCTGGGAGACCGCACTCAGACCACATGGCGCGGACCGCATCCACCATGGTGCGGTTCCAGCGCTCAGATACACCGTTCTGCTGTGGGGTAGCTGGAGCGGAGACCTTGTGAAAAATGCCGTGCTCAGCAAAGAAGGAGTCCATCTCGCCGAGGAACTCGCCGCCGTGATCCGAGCGAAAGGTATGTAGCGTGTGGCGAGACTGACGCTCAGCCATCACGAGCCAGAGCCGAACCGCAAGGGCGGCGTCGCTCTTCTAACGCAGAATGTAGACCCACCGCATCCGGGTGAAGTCATCAGTCAGCGTGAGAACATACCGGACCCTCTCGGACAGCGACTCGACCGGGAGAGGACCGAGCAGGTCCGAGTGGACCAACTCGAGGGGCCTCAGCGCTCGGAACGCGAATGAGGGTAAGTGCACCGGTGCATCTTTCCCTGAGCGCAAAAAAAACAGTCGGTCTTGGGTGGCTTCTCAAAAAAAGCCACGTCAAGACCAAGAGGGGGCTGTGTCCGGATGAGCTTCGACACAGTGTCGGAGCCCACGTGACACAGACGTCGGTGAAGCAACTGCTGGTGTTCTGGGGATAGAATACCAGTAACAAAAACGTAACCAGAGGAGGAGGGAGAGGCAGGGGAGGAGGGCCAAGCAATGCGGTACAAATCATGTACGACTGAAGCACGCAGGACAATGCTACGGGTGTCATGAGCAGTCACAGTCGTTGAATCAGCGGTATGCTCAACGGAGAGACCCATCAGAGTGCAGGCACGCACAGACAGCAGAGTGTGCTCAAGATCAGGCACAAACTGCACGTCAAAGAGTTAAAGGGGGCCAGACGGACCATCAAAGCATACAACCCCAACACTGTGAACCGGTAAGGACTAACCAGAGCCTGTACGAACAGAACGGACAGTCGTTACAGGACCAAGAACCACAAAGTCACTACGATGACACGTCATGTGGTGGGTGGCACCGGAATCGATGATCCAAGTGCCACCGGAGTCACGACGGGTGGACGTCACTGTACAACGGGCAATGGAACACTCGGCATTAGGGGGACGCTGAACCGTCAGTGGGAAGGAACGACGTACATCACGAAGGTGAGACTCATGAATCCAGTTAGTGCAGTCAGGCCCATCATCATCACATGCGGACTGTGCTCCCCCACACGTGTCATCACGAGTCACGAGGACGGACAAACCAGCAGTCTGTGACCCACTCGACGATGACAACACACTCGCACCTCCCTGAAAGCGAAGCGCAAGAAGATGACGAAGCTCGGCTATGGTGCGCTCACGTGGGTCTGGATCACTGCTGCTCGCCGGTGAGGATGCAGGAATAGCTGCAGTCGTGGTCGCCGCGCGTCTAGAGGAGTGTGCGGTCGACATGCCGGACGCGGTGCGATCAGCATGGGCAGCCTGAAGTCGGCGAGTGATGCGCTCCCAGTCAAGTGGCTGCTGGCACTCGGTGTAGCGATGGGCACCTCCACACTTGTAGCAGTGCACGGAACGGCCACTGCTACCACTTGATGAAGACTGCTGCTGACCCGATCTGCGCTTCCTATTCTTCTTCTTCCCCTGGGCAGCTGATGCAACGCCCTGCGTCTACGTGGGTGTAGACAGGGTCGAAGAGGAGGAGGAAGATGAGGTCGTGACGGAGGTAGATGATGGTGACTGCATGAGGGAAGATGGTGGTGAGACGAGGACTGCTGCAGCGAGGGAAGTCTCCTGATGTGTTACTGCGGCCTCGCGAGCCGACGTCACCTGGAGGAAAAGCTGATCGGCCCAAGGGAGCAGCTGCAGGGTGGCTGAGAAAGGCTCAAGAGCAGCGTCGCTGTACCGTGTGAATATGTCAGTGTACTCTAGGCAAACTCCGAGCATGATCGTCCGAAGCGCCCACAGCTGTGTGCCCCCTGAGGTCCCCAGACGCGTGTAGATACGCATGGCGCGTCGCCAGTAATCCGCCGCAGGCTCCGCTGGTCCCTGACAGAGCGAGTGGAGAGCACAAATGTGTGACGCACGCGTGGCGTGCGTCTCTGTGGCCAGTAGGGACAACGCCAGATCCTAACCTCCACGAGGATCAGCTCCGGTGCTTGTGCCAGCCTCGCCGAGGAAGGGGCGGAAGTCAATGACAGTCTTGCGTGGCATGGCGTAGAGAAGTCCTCGCATGGCCCGGGATGCTGTCAGCACGTGTGCTGGATCTGTAGGCTGGTATGGGCTGTGGTAGTAAGGTCACACTCCCTCAGAAGTTGCCCACACCTGAAACAGGATCTCCCAACAGTCAAATCCATCCTCGGTGATGTATCGTGGAGGTGGTGCCTCAAAGTCCTTTGGCTGCCGCTCCGTGGGGAGAGCAACCGCAGGCTGAGGAGGGCGAGAGACGGGGAAAACTCCTGGAAGGGGGTGATCACCGGGGAAGTCAGGTGACGGTCGTATCAGGGACACGGGTGGAGGTTGGATACCCGTCAGCAGGTGACGGAGGCGCTCCTATAGAAGACGAATCTCACGCTCCTGGGAGTCATCCTCGAAGCCTGGCATGAATGGCTCGTCATCAAGAAGGTCCGCAGGTGGTGGGGAAACCACACCAGGAGGTGAAGCAGGCGGGGCACCTGTCACGGGAACCTGAGCCGAGTGCTGGGTGGAGGCCGCAACGCCGGCAGCTCCCTCAGAAATCCGCGAAGGAGCCGTGGACTGAGCGCGCAGGAGCTCAGTCAGCGTGCGGATCGCGTCAGTCTGCTCTCGCTGCAGACGACGCATCTCCTCCTGCTGGCTGCGCAGGTCCTCAATGGCCTGCGAGCGAGGGCTCAATACCCCTGAAGAAGAGGAGGAGGGATCGCCCGGTGCCTTGTCCTTGTTGTCGGGCGAACTCATGTCGCCGCTCACTATGGGACGACAGGTCAACTTTGCCGGATTTCAAAACCATATGCATTTCTCGGGGATTCGAAACGCTGGCAACTTTTGACTTTCCGGGTGAAAATTTGGTAAGTGTAATGCTGACGTCAGCAAGTGGTTGCTGATGTCAGCACGACCTGATGACGTCAGCAATCAACAATGTTGATGTCAGCTCGTCCCCTCTCCTTTTTTTTGTTGTCACGGTTCTGCCGCTTTGCGGTGGCCCGCGGCAGTTCGCGGAAGCTGCGCAGTAGCTTCTGCCTAGCTGCTGTTGCAACTGTGTTGTCAGCTGCAGCAGCAGCTGCGTAGCTGTGTGTGCAGCGGTGGCAGCAGTGGCTGCGCTGCTGCTGCGACTGCTGCGCAAGGCGGCTGCTGCTGCACGCGGCGGCTGCTGTTGTGCGTTGTAGTTGGTGCTAGCTGCCGTCGCCGCGCGCTGCTGCTACTACAACTGCTGCGCTGCTGCTGCCGTCGCGACTGCCGCTGCCGCTGTTGTGCCGCTGCCGCTGCTGCGCTGTTGCTGCCGACGTTGCTGCTGCGCTACTGCTACCGCCGCTACTGCCACGCTACTGCTGCGGCCACTGCTGCTGCGCTGCTGCTGCGCTGCTACCGCCGCCGCCTCTGCTGCTGCTGCTCTGCTGCTGCGGCTGTGGGAGGGCGGGTGCACGCACTGCGGCCGCCACACACCTCTGTGTGGTGGTAGATTCCGCTGCTGATGCCTCTGCAGCTGCGATCTCACGTGGTGGGTGGGATATGTTGACGGCGACCGGCTGTCTCCAACAGATCCCAGAGAACTCTGCTACAGCGGTGACTCTCACTGCTGCTGCTCTGCTGCGTCTTTGCTGCGTAGCTCAGTGAGAACTGTCTTACTGCTCTGATACCATGAGAAAGTGCGTAGAAGCTTCCTAGCAACACAGCCGCTGACCGGGCGTCAGTGCCTGGTCAGACGGTGACGACAGTCACAGGTCGTGAACGCAACGGCAAGGGTTTGGCTAAGAGACACAAGGCACAGTGTCAGAATGCTTCAATATAGCATATGCAGAGAGAAATGACAACTGACAGGTCCAAGGCATAAATACCTGCCGCGGCGCACGGCGGGTGTCGTACGCGGCAGTCCAAGAGCTGTCCTAAAACCGGCCCATAACCACGGTTTTTGTCGTAACTCTGCGCACACATGTCGGAATCCTACATCGTCTGAACCTAGATGTGCATAATCAAAAGACGGACGCATCGACTGGTCACATGCATGCATCCATCGACTAACAGTGAACATACAATGCAAAAACATGCAAATAGGCCTCATGGCCAGTCCGCTGAAAGGCGCCTGCAAGACGTAGGAAGCGCAGCAAAGAGTCCCGGTGGCATCTGGGGCTCTAGAACAGTGGTCGGTCAGCTCCAAGCGGGTAGTCCGCCGCCTGTCGTCGCGCCGGTGTCACCAGGGCCGCTTGCCTCAGGGATGTGCACGAGTATGGACACGGCCGAGTGGTCACAGTAAACTGTAAAGGAACGGCACAAAGCACAACACGTTTGCCGTGTAGGGGGCCAACGGGCTCACATGAAACACATCATCTATCTTCATACTCGGTGAAAGCAGCAATCGGTATGCCACTGGCCCAATGCGTGTAACGATGGGAAACGGTCATATCCACTTCGGTAGAAGTTTTTGCGCCCCTTGCAACTTCAGCCAAAGATTCTTAGTAGTAAGAAATACTTTGTCACCGATGTCAAACAAGATCTCACGACGAATTTTGTCGGCATATGCCTTTTGTCGTTGCCGAGCAGCTTGAAGGTGACCCTTCACCTCCTCTGACAAGGAGTCTCTGCCTTCGGCAAAGGCTCGAGAACTTGTCCTCTTGTACTCCCACTCTTCACCAAAGAGTAGGGGACCAATGGATGCCGACCATTGTTCAACTCAAACGGTGTGAACTGTGTAGACTCGTTCACCGCGTTGTTTACCACGATGCTTGGAATTCATCCCAGTCATTCATGGCAGGGTCCACGTACATTCGGAGTATGTGTTATAGAGTGCTGTTCATGCACTCCGTTTGGCCGTTAGTTTGAGGGTGAAATGCTGTCGATTTTTGCGACTCGCTACTGAAGTACTCATGCATCTTTTGCCAGAACTTACTAGCAAGTTTTGTATCTCGATCGGAGATAATGCGCAACGACAAGCCTTGGTACTTTACGACACCCTCAAACAAGAGACAAGCGGTCACCTCTGCGTTCACATCAGTGGTTGTAGAAATGAAGTGTGCCATCTTCGTCAGAAGATCCACAACTACTAGTATCACATTGTGGCCACAGGCCGTGTCTGGAAGACGAGTAATGAAATCTATGCTGACGCATTCCCACGGAGTCCGAGTAATGGGAAGCTGTTGGAGGAGTCCAGAAGGCTTCTTGTTATTAGCCTTGTTCCGAAAACATGGATCACATGTCATGCAATACTTCGACACTCCATCCTGGCCACCAATACTGGTCCGAGAGTGCATGTCCGGTCTTTCAAGGTCCCACATGACCTGCGAATGGCGGGTCATGGAACTAGGAGATAACATTTGCTCGAAGGTCTCCCAAGTCTGGCACAACAACTTGTTCTCTGTGCCAAAAGATTTATGCGGCCTCCACCAATCCAGACTTGTTTACATTCCAAGAGTCTTGAAACCAAGATTCCACATAGTATCCCATCCGCATTCTATTGACAAAACCGTTGTAGTGGATAATCTCTTGAGGTGGTTGCCATAGAGGATCAGGGGGCTTCGATGTTTGCACTTTTGTCGTCGTAATGGCCATAAAACACCCACAGACCTCCGTGGTTGCTTTAATTTCTACATGCTGTCGGCTTAGTGGATCATTCACGTTAATGCGTCCTTGTCGATATTCCCATGTGAACGAGAATCGACTCAGGTATTTGCTCCAACGCGCCTGTCATCTTGGCGGGTTCAGTTGCGTTTGGAAAACACCAATAGGTTTTAGTGGATCACGACCGTCACACCCCCTTTAGCACCCTTGAGGTAGCAACGCCACATCCTGAAAGCATGTACTACTGCAAGGAGCTTTTGATCCCCATTCGTATATCGCGTTTCTGCGTGGATGAGCTTCCGGCACTCATACACAACTGGGTGACCGTTCTACATGACGACGACTCCGAGTGCTACAACCGACACATCACATTGAACCTTCAACGGCTGCGATGGATCCAAAAGAGCTAGGATGGGCACTGTGGATAGAAGCTCCTTGACTCTGGGAAAGGTTTTCTTGCAATCAGATGCCCATTCCCAATGGACGTCTTTTTGTGTGAGCGTGGTTAGCAGTGCTTCCAGGGTCACATACCCTTCCATAAGCCATCGAAAGTAGTTTGCAAGGATGAGGAAAGACCAAATCTGCCCGACATTTGCTCAACAAGCCGTGGTGGACCAGGCCTGGCCAGTCCACCACAACTTGTTGTGCACATGTGGGTCGACGTGGATACCGTCCTTGCAAACAATGTGTCCAAGGTATTCGAGCTCATCTTGTGCAAACTCGCACTTGCTAAAATTTGCATAGAACTTCTGTTCCCAAAGGATCACAAGGACTTGGCACGGATGTTCTATGAGGTTTTCAATGGATCTAGAGAAAAGTAGGATGTCATATAGGTAAACCAAGATGAAATGACCGAGTTGTTGAGCAAATGTTCAGTTCAATACTCCTTGGAAGGTTGCCGGGTCGTTAGCCTGAAGCATAACACTCAAAACATATTATTTCCCATCTACGTTCAAAATGCGGTTTTGGACACATCATCTTCCGTAATGCGGATTCGATTGTACCCTTGAGAGAAATCCAAGGATGAAAATGCTTTTGCCCCTTGGAGTTGGTCAAAGAGATCCTCAATTGCGATAAAGGGAATCAATTTTCACCGTCGACTTGTTCAGCGCACTGCAGTCCATGCACATGCGTAAACCACCATTCTTTTTGCTCACGGAAAATATCTGCACACTGTTCGGTGAGCTACTTGGCTCGATCCATCCTTTTGCAAGGTACTTTGTGATTTGGCGTTTGGCCTCACGCCTCTCTGCCAGACTAAGGCAATGTATGGGTCTGAACGGAGGAGTCGCTGCCGGTTGTAGCAGAATCGTGTTGCCCATGTGTCGCTCTTGTGGAAGCCCAACCAGTGGGTTTTGGAATACATCAGAGAACTTTGCCAATAGAGATTTGATCTATTGTGGCATGTCTTACTTTATGTCATCGTCCAATTTCTGTAGCTGAGCCAAGAAGTATCGACACCCTTGTCGAACACATCTCGTGACCTGCATCGCAGACAAGCTAGCATGGACTTAAGTCGGGTTGGTGACAATTCCATATTCAAAATCAACGAAAAGCAATGCCGTGCCTTTCAATTTATCAAGCACCTTGATTCAAAGTACATCATAACCTTGATTTTGTGGAGCCAAGGATCGCCTAACACCACGTGAAATGGGTCAAAAAGGTCAACGTGATACTCTGTGTATACCCTTGAATACAATGTTTTGCTTTACAGGTTCTGATCACAGGCACCGTATGGTTGTCATCGACAACAATTGCGCCATTTGATGGCTCATACTTTAGGCCCAACCTTTGAGTAAAGCCAAGGCTAACAGATGATTCATCTCCTCTAGTGTCAACCAGTACGTTCATGGTAGCACTAGCTAGGTATCATTTGAACTGCGTCATGTTACCTCCACTCTTTCAAGTGAACAGGCTCATCAACGGCAAGTCGAGTTTGTGATTAACAAGGAATCTATATGACTGACATTGCAACTCCCATGATTCACCCACTCTAGTCCACATCTTTTGGGGACGTGTGATTTCGACAAGCACCTTCTAGTCTTTAAAGTTGACTGGGTCAAAACTGCCGACTAAAGGTACCACTAACGTGATTGAACTCATCCCTTTGAGGGTGTTTTCTTTAATCACTGTGTCATACAACTCTTGCACAGTGGTCAGTGTCACCACCAGTAAGCATTTACGGTTATGCATCTCGTCTGGAGATACAAATTTTAATGGACAATGACGGCCAACAAGTGTAGGATGTGATTCAACAAGAGGGGAAAAACAATGGAGAGGTTTGAACTCGTCAAAAACTCATATTGTTCAACCTTTTATTCCAAAAACATGAACCCACACTCGTGATCCAGTTTTACCCTTGAGTGATCCCCATTGATGTCACTCAGGGTTGGGGAAAACCCATACGGCCTTGCCCGTTTCCACGGCCGGGTCCATTGCTGTGACCGCGGCCCTGTTCCCGGCCTTGTCCGTAGCCTCCTGCTGCAACATCCCCATGAGGTGCTGCTGCTGCGGCTAGCGCCGCCCCCTCTTGTGCACCACAAGCAGCCTGAGGGCACTGAGCCCTAAAGTGGCCCGGCTACATACACTTGTGGCAGAGTCCGTCGCGGAAGGCTATGTTGTGATGCTCATGCGTTGCAACACAGATCGTCATTATCACGGCTGCGCTTGAGGCTTAGGGTCTTGTGCCCACAAGTCTTCTTGAATGGAGGGATTGTAGGCTGCTTGCCCTTGGCCACGCCTCAATGCCCGACTGATCTTGCAGCCCCCGTAGCATTCATGCACATTCTGCGGCCTTGTTGTGCACGTGCAGAGCTTCGGGTTCGCTGAATACACTTCACTCATGCTGTCCCATAACGCCCTCCAGCTTATCCATGCCTGGTCGGTTGCCGTTGTGGTGGTCTTGTCCTTCAGCTTCTCGCTGGCAAGACCATCACGAAATTATTCGAGTGGCATGCACTCCGGGTACTTGAAGGTCTAAGTCTCATCACCCTCGGTAAAGCGTTTGGTTTCCTCCACGAGTGCGGTGAACTCGCTCAAGTAGGCTTCGAGCAAGCTAGCCAGCTGCCTGAAGTCTTTGATCTTGTGGAAGGCGCGTTGTGCCTCCTCACGCTAGATGCACTTCTTATACATGAGCGCGCGGAAGGCCTCCCATGGCATGGGCTGCCACTCGAGGTGCGGCTATTGCGTACCCCACTCTTTGACCACATCCTTGAAGAGCTGGTCTTCAAGTCGCGTCGTGGCAAGGTTGCACCACTGACTAAGTAGAGCCTTGTGGACACGTAGAACGTGCTCCACGCGATTCAGCGAGTAGGTCAGCTTCATGCCCTTTTGGAAGATCTCTACACTATGGAGGAAGGACGTGTTCATGACTTGCCCCAAAGCCGTCCAGGTAGGCAAGTCATCGGTGCCACCGACAGTGGCATCAGCACCTGCGGTGCGTTGCGCTTGCTGCAGCATGTGCACTTGGTTCACGCTCTATAATGCCTTGTTGAGGTTGTTGCATCCGCGGATTGCCTCATGAGTGGCCAGGCACTGTAGTTGGTGATCACGGTCAAGGTCCGTGATGCTCTGCCCAACGTGGGCCAATAGCTTGGCGAATGCGAACTTCAGCTCAGATGTCGTCAAAGCATCGGCGATATCCTCTGGGGCCTCCCGTTGTTTGTGTACCTTTACACACTGCAGGAGGGTACGGCTCGCATACACGCCTCCAAGGAGTCACACATTTTGGAGGAGGCTGTCGTCAACGACGATGCTCGAGTGGGCGTTGGTCTGCCCCATTCCGGCCACATCGTAGGAAGGGGGTTCCGCCCCCACTCCTCCGGGTGGTACCGCACCTCCACTATCATGGGTGATCTTGAGTCGGCCTGCTACCTTGGCAGCCAAATTAGCAAGCCTTCGGCGATCATCGCGAATTGCCTTTGCGGCGACGTCGTCCGGCTCGTTCTCGCGGGAACTTCCCGCATGGCTGCTTTCGGCGCCTTTGCTGCTCTTGGCAGCCTCGTTGCTATCGGCAGCTTCAGGCAATCCGGCAAGTGCCTTACCCTTCTCGAGCGATCGGCTTATGTTCGTCGCACAATGATGGCAATGATCACAATTCTTGTCAACTTTTTCATCGTCAGCGTCCTGCTCTTTGTCAGGTTCCTCGGCCTGCTGATCCTCCTCTATTGCGTCGTCCGTTGCATAGGGGTCGTCCATGTGTGCGTCGACGTGTTCATTGAGCACCTTTTTGGCCTGCGCACGCTTCTTGTGTCGTCAAGGTTGGCGCTTGTTGCCTTCAGCGGTATGGTTGCCTTTAGTTTGGCAACCGTGCTCGCGGAGGCGGCTCCGAGAGTTTGAAGTCCGCCAATGGCATGGGGCAAGGCCGTCACCATCTTGCGATTGTTGGTGTTGGACAGTCTCGCACTTTCCATCTTGTCATCCGTGCAAATCGCACGTGAGGGCTGTTGTGAGGCTCACTCCACAACTTCGAGGAGGTTTTGCCTCCCAAAGTTTCCTTGCTCTCGCGATCGGTGAGGCAATTATAAATTTGATTTTCATTTTCCTAGGCCGCCACGGTCGGCACAACTACGTGGGAGAAAAATGCTATTCTACTAGGCCGCCCGGTTTGGCACAAGCATGTGGATTTTGAGACTATTCATCCTAAGTCATGACTCATGGCGATTGGTAACGACTTGTAACTAGGAAAACATAAGATTACTATAGAGGGAAATGACAAGACATGTAAGTACCGCTCACAAAACAAGGGCGAAGAATAGGATAAGATTGCTTGAAATTCCTACAGCTCCTTTAACTACTTTCTACTTATCTTTCTCTTGTCTTCTTATCTTCCTTGGTATCCTCTTCACTTCTTTTATGCCTCTTGTGTTCCTTGGCGGTGGCTCCCTTGTGCCCCATGGCGGTAGAGAGGCCTCCAAGAAAAAATCCTTGGGCTTCCTTTGGACAAAATAACCCGCATATCCACATTCCCAAAAGGCGGACCCTCCCATATCCAAGAGCGAAAATTTCTGTCCCCCGTACCCAACATTCTAAAATATAAGAACGAGGTATCCGGCTCCCTCGCCATGCTCGATCAGCGACATGCGTCGCTGATCCAGCATGGCGTGAAGGTGATACTACACCCATGATTGCGGAGGGACGGCGGACACGTCATCCCCCCCCCCCCC
>SZWC01008539.1:8194-33485 GCA_023375785.1 Penium margaritaceum
GAGATCTGGCATGCGCGCTACGGCCACATCGGCATGCGCGCCTTGCAGCAGCTTCAAGCAAAGCAGATGGTGCGTGACCTGCCTACCATCTCTAACTTTGAGCAGCAGTTGTGCATCGGCTGTTTGGAGGGGAAGCAGCACCGGGAGGCGTTCTCTGGAGCAGGAGAGCGTGCAAAGGAGGTGCTGGAGCTGGTCCACACAGACTTGTGTGGGCCAATGCAGACCCAGAGCTTTGGAGGCTCTAGGTATTTTCTGACCTTCATTGATGATTTCAGCCGCTACACTGCTGTGTACTTCCTTCCTTCCAAGGACCAGTGCTTTGACAGGTTCAAGGAGTTCAAGGCCATGGTGGAGAACCAGACTGGCAAGAAGATCAAGGCGCTGCGCAGCGATCGCGGTGGAGAGTACCTGAGCAAGGAGTTCCAGGACTACCTCGCAGCAGCTGGCATCAAGGCGCAGCGTACCGCGCCGTACTCGCCGCAGCAGAATGGTGTAGCAGAACGCGCCAACCGCACCATCGTTGAGTCGGCGCGCTCCATGCTGCACGCGGCGCGGCTGACCTACGACTTCTGGGCCGAAGCCGTGAGCACTGCGGTCTACATCAAGAATCGCAGTCCCACCAAGGCGCTGGAGCAGATGACACCGTACGAGGCGTGGTTCGGCAAGAAGCCGAGCGTGGGTCATCTCCGAGCATTTGGCAGCCTGGCGCACATGCACGTGCCCAAGGAGAAGCGGCAGAAATGGGATGCAAAGAGTGCGCAGATGCTGATGATTGGCTACGACGTGGCAAGCAAGGCCTATCGCCTCTACGAGAGGGATACAGGCCACGTCATTATCTCCAGGGATGTCGTCTTCAACGAGAGCAACGTCATCGGTACCAACATTCTCTGTGAAGAGGCAACAGAACCAGCAGCTGACGAGGCAGTGGGAGCAGAAATCCTTCCTGACCCAGTCTCTCCCGATCCTTCCTCTACTGTGACAGAAGGAGAATCACTCTACTCTCCCATGTCTGATGCAGCAGATACAGCAGCCTCATCGGCAGAAGCAGAGGAGGGAGATGCAGCACCACCAGCAGCAGCAGTTGTACCAGCAGCACCGCGCCAGCCGCCCGCTAACGCTCCAGCACCAGGTCGCAGGTACCCTCTCAGGGTGCGTTACAAGCCTGGTGAACGCGGCCATTTCTGGATGCTGCAGAAACCAGAACAGATGAACGTCGCAGTTGCAGCAGATTCAGATGAGCCAACGTCATACAAGGAGGCCATGGCTGCACCAGATGCAACAGATTGGGCGCAAGCCGTGCAGCAGGAGATACAGTCGCAGCTGGACAATGGCACGTGGGAGCTGACTGAGCGTGAACCTGGACGCAAGGTGATCAAGTGCAAGTGGGTGTTCAAGAAGAAGCGGGGAGCAGATGGCAATCTGGAAAAGTACAAGGCAAGGCTGGTCGCCAAGGGCTACTCACAACAGGAGGGCATCGACTACACAAAAACCTTTGCTCCTGTTGCAAAGTTTGCCTCTGTGCGCACGCTCCTCTCTTATGCAGCAGCTGAGGACTTCGAGGTTCACCACATGGATGTCAAGACCGCATTCTTGAATGGTGACTTGGAGGAGGAGATCTACATGGAGCAGCCGGAGGGGTTCGTCATGGATGGCCGGGAGCACCTGGTTTGCAAGCTGCAGAAGTCGTTGTACGGCCTCAAGCAAGCGTCGCATGCTTGGAACCAGAAGTTGGATGCGGCACTGCAGTGCATGCGGTTTGAGCGCAGCGAGTGTGACTATAGCGTGTATCGCTGGCAGCATGAGCATGAGATCCTCATCATCATCGTCTATGTGGATGACATGTTCATCCTTTCCAACAGCATGTCTGCACTACAGGAGTTCAAGGAGGCCATGCAGGAGCGCTTCCAGATGTCTGATCTCGGGGAGGCGTCATACTTCCTCGGTATCCAGATCACGCGTGACCGAAAATCACGCTCTCTCTCGCTGCAGCAGAGTCGCTACATCAAGGACGTCCTATAGCGGTTCGGCATGGCAGAGGCCAAACCCATCGGCACGCCGCTAGAGACGCGGCAGTACCTCGTGAGCTTCAGTGGAGAAGCAGATGCAGCTGAGCGGCAGAAGTACCAGAGCGCCGTCGGCAGTCTCATGTACCTGATGGTGGCAACCAGGCCGGACCTCGCACAGGCTGTGAGCGCTGTGAGCCAGCACATGGCTAACCCCGGCCCTGAGCACCAGAAGGCAGTGAAGCGGATCTTCCGCTACCTTGCTGGAACCGCCAACATCGGCATCACCTACAACGGCAACGACAACAGCATCATCGGTTACACAGACGCAGATTAGGCTTCAAACCCTGAGACTCGCAAGTCCATCTCTGGACATGTGTTTCTCATGAATGGAGGGGCCATCAGCTGGTGCAGCAAGCGGCAGGTGGTCGTTGCCACCTCCAGCACAGAAGCTGAGTACGTCTCTCTCAGCTTTGGAGCCAAGGAAGCAGTTTGGCTCCAGCGTCTCATGGCAGAGATGAGTGGGAGTGCAGCAGTTCCTGTTCCCATGCGCGTCGACAACCAGAGCGCTATTGCACTCGCCAAGAATCCCGAGCACCATGCTCGCACCAAGCACATTGACATCGCCTATCACTTCATCAGGCACATGGTGCAGGAGGGTGCTATCAAGCTGGAGTTTACTCCAACCAGCAAGCAGGTCGCTGATTTCTGCACCAAGCCAGTGACCCGTGAGAAGCAGCAGTTCTACATGAAGGCATGTGGACTTAGCCCACTCTGACTGCGGCAAAGTGGGAGATTGTTGGAAAGGGAGCCATCCGGCTCAATTTCAGGTCCACAGGAGCAAGTTCCTGGAAAGTACCAGATGCCTGCTCCGATCGCCAATCTGACTTCACCATTGGAAAGATCATGTGGCAAAATGTCTACGGTCCAAGTTTGAGGCCGATCCAACAGTCGGATTGGGAGATATGAATTTTCGAAGTTTCGGGGGTCATGGACCGTCGATGTCTGGGTGGGCATGGATGATGGCTCCATGCCTTAGCCTGAGAAAAGAAAAAGGCAAGAGGTCCAGGGTCAGGACCTGATGGGAGAAATATCCAAAAAGGTCCTTGGTCTTAGGATTGCCTTGTCAGAGTGTGCTGACTAGGATAAAGGTACCTCTCCTTACTTTTTAGGTGAGGTGAGATCCTTGTGTGCTAGCCATGGACACATGGCGATTCTCCATGGGTTTGTGGGTTATGTGACCACTAGGAGTGTGCCATGAGAGCATTCTCTAGCTCTCTAGGTCGTGTGTGAGTGGTCAGCCTGATTGCTAGGCTGATTTCCTCCCTTGTGTGAGATTATGGATTCTAGTGTGTGAGCCTTAGCCTCCATGGCTAAGTGGTGTGGCTTGTGAGAGGGCTGACTTGCCCAAGCTCTAGCTCTATATGTACTCCATCATTTTGAGTGATTGAACAACCATTCTTCAGCACAAGTGATGCCCTTTCAGTCCCACATGCTCGCTTCTCCAAGGCTCCCTCTCTCCTCCAGATCCAACACTTGCTGCTTGGTGTAAACTCCAGCTTGATAGCACCCTCCTATACATTGTGCCCGATGAAGTGATATTTGATGTCAATGTACTTGGTGTGTGCATGGTGCTCAGGATTCTTGGCGAGTGCGAGTGCGATTGCGCTCTGGTCGTCGATGCGCACAGGAACTCGAACTACCGCACTCCCACTCATCTCTGCCATGAGGCACTGAAGCCAAACTACTTCCTTGGCTCCAAAGTTGAGAGAGACGTACTTAGCTTCCGTGCTTGAGGTTGCCACTACCACCTGCCGCTTGCTGTACCTGCTGATGGTCCCACCATTCATGAGGAACACATGTCCAGAGATGGACTTACGGTCCTCAGGGTTTGAAGCCCAATCTGCGTCTATGTAGGCGATGATGCTGTTCTCGTTGTCGTTGTAGGTGATGCCGATGTTGACGGTTCTAGCAAGGTAGCAGAAGATCCGCTTCATTGTCTTCTCGTACTCAGGTCCGGGGCTTGCCATGTGCTGGCTCAAAGCGATAACAGCATGTACGAGGTCCAGACTGGTTGCAATCATCAGGTACATTAGGCTGCCTCTCTGCGGCCCGGAATGCTGCTGCTGCTGGTTGCATGAGCCCATGGTCATGAAAGCTGCTTCAGTGCTGCTGCTGCAGCCATTGCGCTTTGCTGTATTGCGACGCAGTTCTATCTGCAGCTGGTGCGTGCAAATGAAGTCGAGGTTGAGAATCGGCTGACGTCTCTTGCACCGTATCATAGCTCATTAAGAGTCCCCTCAGCAAGAGGAGGACGAAGCGTGTGTCTTCCACAGGGTTACCGTCCGCTTTCAGTTGCTGCGCCAGCTCCTTTGCCCTGTCCAAGTACGCCTCCATCCCTTCGCCTCTTGGATGTGGAGGAGAGAGGGGGTCTTGGAGCAGCGAGCATGTGTGATTGGAAAAACATCACTTGTGCTGAAGAATGGTTGTTGAATCACTTAAAATGACGGAGTACATATAGAGCTAGAGCTTGGGCAAGTCAGCCCTCTCACAAGCAACACCACTTAGCCATGGAGACTAAGGCTCATACACTAGAGTCCATGATCTCACACGAGGAAATCAGCGTAGCAATCAGGCTACCACTCACACACGACCTAGAAAGCTAGAGAATGCTCTCATGGCACATTCCTAGTGTTCAGATAACCCACAAACCCATGGAGAATCGCCATGTGGCCATGGCTAGCACAGAAGGACCTCACCTCTCCTAAAAAGTAAGGAGAGGTACCTTTATCCTAGTCAGTACACTCTGACAAGGCAATCCTAAGGCCAAGGACCGTTTCGGATATTTCTCCCATTAGGTCATGACACTGGACCTCTTGTGTTTTTCTTTTCTCAGGCTAAGGCATGGAGCCATCACTCATGGCCACCCAGACATCGACCATCCATGACCACGGAAACTTCGAAAATTCATCTCTCCCAATCCGACTGTTGGATCGGCCTCATACTTGGACCGTAGACATTTTGCCACCTGATCTTTTGAATGGTGAAGTTTGATTGACAATCGGAGCAAGAATCTGGTACTTTCCAGGAACTTGCTCCTGTTGACCTCAAATTGAGCCCGATGGCTCTTTTCCCAAGGATCTTCCTCTTTGCCGCAGTGAGAGTGAGCTGAGTCCACATGCCTTCATGCAAAACTGCTATTTCTCATGGATCACTGACTTGGTACAAAAATCAGCGACCTGCTTGCTCGTTGGAGTAAACTCCAGCTTGATAGCACCCTCCTGCAACATGTGCCTGATGAAGTGATATGCGATGTCAATGTACTTGGTGCGTGCATGGTGCTCAGGATTCTTGGCAAGTGCGATTGCGTTGTGGTTTTCCACACGTACAGGAACAGGAACTACTGCACTCCCACTCATCTGTGCCATGAGACGCTGTGTCAAACTTCTTCCTTGGCTCTTAAGTTGAGAGAGACGTATTGAGCTTCCGTGCTTAAGGTGGCCACGACTTCCTGCCGCTTGGTGCACTTGCTGATGGCCCCACCATTCATGAGGAACACATGTCCAGAGATGGACTTACGGTCCTCAGGGTTTGAAGCCTAATCTGCATCTCTATAGCCAATGATGCTGTTGTCGTTTCCGTTCTAGGTGATGTTGATGTTGATGGTTCCAGCAAGGTAGCGGAAGATCCGCTTCGGTGCCTTCTGGTGCCTAGGTCCGGGGTTTCCCATGTGCTGGCTCATAGCGCTAACAGCCTGTGCGAGTTCCGGCCTGGTTGCGACCATCAAGTACATGAGGCTGCTGACGGCGCTCTAGTACTTTTGCGGCTCAACTGCATTTGCTTCTCCATTGAAGCTCACGAGGAACTGTCACCTCTCTAGCGGCTTACCATGGGTTTTGCCTCTGCTATGCCAAACCCCTACAAAACATCCTTAAAGTAGCGGCCCTGCTGCAGCGAGGGAGGGCGTGACTTGCGGTCTCGCGTGATATGGATATCGAGGAAGTATGATGCCTCCCCGAAATCAGACATCTGGAAGCACTCCTGCATGGCTTCCTTGAACTCGTGCAATGCAGACATGCTGTTGGAAAGGAAGAGCATGTCATCCACATAGACGATGATGATGAGCACCTCATGACTATGCTGCCTGCGATAGACGCTATAGCCATAGTCGCTGCGCTCAAACCCCATGCACTCCAACCCGGCATCCAAATTCTCATTACAAGCACGCGACACATGCTTGAGGCCGTACAATGACTTTTGCAACTTGCAAATGAGGTGCTCCTAGCCATCCATGACAAACCCCTCCGGCTCCTCCATGTAGATCTCCTCCTCCAAGTCACCATTCAACAATGCCGTCTTGACATCCATGTGGTGAACCTCGAAGTCCTCACCTGCTGCATAAGAGAGAAACGTACGTACAAAGGCAAACTTTGCAACAGGGGAAAACGTTTCTGTGTACTTGATGCCCTCCTGCTGCGAGTATCCCTTAGCGACCAGCCTCGCCCTATACTTTTCCAGGTTAGCATTTGCTCCCCGCTTCTTCTTGAACATCCAGTGAGCTGCCACGTGCGGTTGTCCAGCTGCGACGGTATCTCTTGTTGTACGGCTTGCACCAAATCTGCTGCATCCGGTACAGCCATGGCCTCCTCGTATGACGTTGGCTCATCTGAATCTGCTAGAACTCCTACGTTCATCAATTCTGGTTTCTGCAGCATCCAGAAATGGCCGCGCTCACCAGGCTTGTAACGCACCCTAAGAGAGTACTTGCGACGTGGTGCTCGAGCATTAGCCGGCGGCTAGCACGGCGTTGCTGGTACAACTTCTGCTGCTGGTGGTGCTACATCTCCCTCCTTTAGATCTGCCGATGAGGTTGTCGTATCTGCTGCATCAGACATGGAAGAGTACAGTGATTCTCCCACTATCACAGTAGAGGAAGGATCAGGAGAGACTGGGTCAGGAAGGATTTCTTCTCCCACTGTCTCGTCAGCTGCTGATTCCGCTTCCTCTTTACAGACAATGTTGGTGTCGATGACATTGCTCTTGTTGAAGATGATATCCCTGGAGATGATGACGTGGCCTGTATCCTTCTCGTAGAGGCGATAGGCCTTGTTTGCCACGTCGTAGCAAATCATCAGCATCTGTGCACTCTTGACGTCCCATTTTTGCCGTTTCTCCTTGGGCACGTGCATGTGCGCCTGGCTACCAAATGCTCTGAGATGACCTACGCTCAATTTCTTGCCGAACTACGCCTCGTATGGCGTCAATTGCTCCAACGTCTTAGTTGGACTACAGTTCTTCATGTACAGCGCAGTGCTCACAACTTCAGTCCAGAAGTCGTAGGTCAGCCGAGCCGCGTGTAGCATGGAGCGTGCCGATTCCACATATTACGGTTGGCGCGTTCTGCTACACCGTTCTACTACAGGGAGTACGGCACGGTACGCAGCATCTTGATGCCTGCTGCTGTGAGGTAGTCCTAGAACTCCTTGTTTAGATACTCTCCACTGTGATTGCTACGCAGCGCCTTGATCTTCTTGCCAGTCTGGTTCTCCACCATGGCCTTGAACTCCTTCAACCTGTCAAAGCCTTGGTCCTTGGAAGGAAGGAAGTACACAGCAGTGTAACGACTGAAATCATCAATGAAGGTTAAGAAATACCTAAAGCCTTTAAAACTCTAGGTCTGCATCGGTCCGCACAAGTTCCTGTAGACCAGCTCCAACACCTCCTTTGCACGCCCCCCTACTCCAGAGAATGCCTCCTGGTGCTGCTTCCCCTCCAAATAGCCGATGCACAACTGCTGCTAAAAGTTAGAGATGGTAGGCAGGCCAACTCCTTTCCTGTATCCTTGTTGAGGATGTAGCCATAGTCATCATCGAAGACGATGCGTAGTCCTGTATTTGTAAGAGAGGAGATTGAGAGAAGGTTGAATGCAGCATCAGGTACATACAGCACATGGAACACTCTTTCTTCAATGTCATGTGGGGTCTCCAACCACATCTCTACAATCCCAATCCCCTCAACAAACACCACCCGATCATCACCCAAAGCGATAGGACGGGAAGGGATGGACAACAGCTGTGTAAACCACTCCTTGTGATGTGTGAGGCTCTTCGTACATCCTGAATCCTTGTACCATGCGAGATCCGCCTTCTCTACCTGTAACATGTCAGACTTCGCCATGAAGAGATGGTCGCGCACCTCCTTGGCCACATTCATGTTGCCAAAGTGGCACACACCAGCCTGGTTTCGCTGCTGCTGCTGCTGCTAACGCTGCTGTGACTGCTGCTGCTGCTTTAGATGTTGCTGCTGCGATGACTACTGCTACTAATCCTCCTTCTGGTACGTCTTTAGCTTGAAACACTCCTTGTTGTACTGTCCCTCTTTCTGGCAGTAGTGGTATTTGCCTTTCTTTCTGCCTTTTTGCTGCCCAGACTGGTGCTGCTGCTATTGGTTGCTTGAGCTTGTGGCCACAAAAGCTGCTTCACTGCTGTCGCTGCCATTGCGCTTTCCTGAATTGCGACGCAATTCCACCTGCACTAGGTGTGTGCAGATGAACTCGAGGTAGAGAGTTGGCTGGCACTCCAGTGTCTCTCGCACCGTGTCGTAGCTAGTCGGGAGTCCCCTCAGCAAGAGGAGGATGAAGCACGTCTCTTCCACAGGGTTGCCGGCCGCTCTCAGCTGCTTTGCCAGCTCTTTTGCCCTGTTCACATACGCCTCCATCCCTTTACCACCCTGCATTTTCAGCGCCATCATCTTTTCCTCCAGAAACATGAGGAATACAGGATCCTTGCTCTCATACTTCTTGCACAACCTGTCCCACCCCTCCTTTGCAGTAGCCTTGTCACTCACGTACACAAGATGCGGGTTGGAAATGGTGTTAACAGGCAACCTGTAGGCCTGCCTGTCCTTCTTCTTCCACTCCTCATACACCGTTGGTACAGCTACAGAAGAACCTGCATCAGCTGCACCGTTTTGCGGAGTCTTCCCCGCCACCACCTGCGGTACGCTCATGCCTTTCGCCTGTGGAACTGGAGCCAGCTCATCCCCGCTCACCACCTCCCACAAGCTCCTCTCCTCCAAAAGGAGACGGGTATGGATCTTCCAAAACGTGAAGTTGGCGCGTCCCTCCAGCCTCTCCAAAGGATGGGCTGATGTCACAACGCTAGCCGCTGCCATTTTGAGCCTTGGTGATGCTCAACGCTGCCCTTGGATGGGGGCGCGACCCCTGCTTTTGCTACTGCTTCTGCCAGAAATCTGTCTGATAGAAAATGGACTGTAGATGCCTAAAGACTGGGAAGTTTGAGAAATGAAGCCCACCACTGGAAAATTCAGCTATGCCCTCTTGAAATTTCAGATCAACCCATAAAACAGGGTCATCAACAGGGGATTTTAAAAGATATGCCCTCTTGAAAAATGTTGGGAAAGGAGCCATCCGGCTCAATTTCAGGTCCACAGGAGAAAGTTCTAGGAAACTTCCAGATGCCTGCTCTGATACCAAATGTTGGAACTTGAGGAGAGAGGGAGCCTTGGAGCAGCGAGCATGTGTGATTGGAAGGGCATCACTTGTGCTGAAGAATGGTTGTTGAATCACTCAAAATGATGGAGTACATATAGAGCTAGAGCTTGGGCAAGTCAGCCCTCTCACAAGCCACACCACTTAGCCATGGAGACTAAGGCTCACACACTAGAGTCCACAATCTCACACAAGGGAGGAAATCAGCCTAACAATCAGGCTGACCAGTCACACACGACCTAGAGAGCTAGAGAATGCTCTCATGGCACACTCCTAGTGGTCACATCACCCACAAACCCATGGAGAATCACCATATGTCCATGGCTTGCACACAAGGATCTCACCTCACCTAAAAAGTAAGGAGAGGTACCTTTATCCTAGTGAGCACACTCTGACAAGGCAATCCTAAGACCAAGGACCGTTTTGGATATTTCTCCCATCAGGTCCTCTGGACTTGAAACTGAGCCAAATGGCTCCTTTTCCAACATCGAGTACCTGCAGAGTGTAATGTGCTGTATAGCGACTTTGGCATGTAATCAGCCACCATCTTTGTGGTCAGATTGTACTCCAGGTCCACGATCTCCTTTTGGACCAGGTTGCGTGAGTAGTGGTATGTGATGCCGATGTGTTTGGTCTGCAGGGAGATGATATCATCGAGTGCTATTTTCATGGCGCTATTGTTGTCGATGCGGAGCTCTCTTGCCTCCGTTTGTGGTAGTTTCAGCTCGGCAAGCAAATTGCGTAGCCACTGTGTCTCCTTGGATGTGTCTGAAAGAGCGATGTATTTTGCCTCAATAGTAGGGAGGGAAACACAGTCTTGCCTGTGCTTGCCGAAGAGACTATACCACCATTTAAGAGGCACACAAAGTCCAAGGTGGACTTTATGTCATCGATTCTTCCTCCCCAGTCGGCGTCTATGTAGCACACTAGCCGCAATGGATAAAATCCTTCTTTGCCTCCAAACAAGAGTCCCATGTGTTGGGTCTTATGTAGATAGCGCATGATGTGGTTGACTGCTTCTCAACATTCTGGGCATGGACTGGCCGCAAACCCCCTCACTTGTCCCACATCATAACATATATCAAGGCATGTTCCTACTATGGTATACATGAGGCTGCCAACACCAGACTCGTAGGGAATCTCTATCTCACGCCGTTATGCTTCCGTATTGGGGCTCATAAAGAGGAGAGCTTTACGTCTGTTCTCATGGGTATGCTGGTGGGCTTGCAGTCCTCCATGTTGTAGCGCTTGAGGACCTCCATGAAATACATGGTCTCTTTCAGCTTGATGGTGCCTGCTGTTTGATTGATATGGACGACAACCTTGAGGTAGAATTCGAGTGGACCCATGTCCCTCATCTTAAAACTGTTGCTCAGATGTGTCTTTAGCTTGTTCAACTGCTCGATCGATGACGAGCAAATGATTAGGTCATCCACGTACTATACAACCAGCATCAATCCTTAGTCATCCTCCTCCTTATAGATACTAGGGTCATTCTAGCAGTGCGTGAAGGTGACCCCGGACATGAAGCCATCCATCTCCTTGTACCACATCCTTTGGACCTATTTTAGCTCCTAGAGTGCTTTGACTTGTTTGCAAACCTTGTCCTCTGGAGCTTTCACTCCCTCGGGCACTTCCATTTGTACTTGTTTGTCTAGCTTCTCGTAGAGGAAAGCTATCTTAACATCCATCGAGTGGACCTCCAGATCTTTTGCTGCACCGATGTCCAACGTTGATGGAGGCAAAGGCGCGAAGGTCTCCTCCTTCTCTGAGCCTGACTACTGGGAAAACCCCTTCGCCCCAACACTTTCCTTGTACTTGTTGCTAGTACCATCATGCTTGAACTTCTTCCGGAGTACCCACTTTGATCCCACAACGTACGTGTTTGGACTACCACAACTTATGTGCCGTTTTCTTGATTGGGTGTAAGTTAGTTATCCACTACCTCCTTCCACTTGGCCGCATTTGGCATGCTCATAGCCTTCGTTACTGTCATGGACTCTCTTTGAGCCAAGCATGACCAGCTGTGTCTGGTCCATTTCACACTCTCTCCATTGTACTTGGATGGAAGTTACATCTGGCGCGTACTAGGACAAAGTGTTTCTGTTGGTGCTTAAGGCTTAGTTGCTTCCGTTGCTTTCGCCTCCAGTGATCCGTTGTTTGAGGAAGAATCCCCGGCTTCAGGGTTTGACTCGGAGGTCTCGGACGACTCAGACTCACTGTCAGAGTCGGTCGTGTCAACCTACACGGACACTCTCCTTGTAGCACCATCCTTCACTAGCGCCATCTGCTAGTTTTTCTGTGCCCAAACTCCTTACTCGAGCAACACAACCCACTTTCCTGATTTGGGAGCATGGACAAGGTCCATCGACTCTCTCTTGCCAAGCGTCTTTTAATCAAACTCGACATCTTGGTTCGTGAGGAGCTTTCCAGCAACTTAGCTCCATAGCTTCTACGCCTTGTGCATGGTGTCGTATCCAACCACTACACACAAGCAGGTGCATCCAGCTTGCTGATTCTTCTCTTGCTTGGACCTTTGCCTAGGCAGTACGGCCAAAGACCCTCAACTGTGAGGCAACTGGCTTCTTCCTTGACCAAGCCTCCTGTGGTGTCCTGTCGTGCTTCTCCTGCCGCTTCTTACAACTAAGCCTATAAGCCAAAAGCTAGGACTTGCGAATAAAGTTTGCGAGTGTGAGTCTAGTTCAGGACTCGCGAGATTGAGTCTACACAACAGGCTCGACTCAGACTCGCGAGTCATCGGTGGAGAGGGAGAGGGGAGAAGACGTTATCTCTCTTTGCGAACTGCTGCCTCCAACTGCCTGCCTATCTATTCTGGCCATTTTCCACCGATGCCTATCCCTGCCACCAGCCTCTCCCTACCGCGAATCCTAGTTTCTCCCTGGATATTCATTCCGGCCTTTGACCACCAACCGTCCACTCCCCGACATAAGCCTCCTCCTGCCACAAACCGTCGTTTCTCCTTGGCCATTCATTCCGGCCTTTGACCAACAACCGCCCCTTCCCCATCACCATTCCCCCTCCCCTAATGAACCGCCATGTCATCCATTGTAGCCAAGTTGGCCGACGCACAATGTAGATTAGTCCCCAACTACCGAGGGAAGGAGTGGTTAGTTTTTCCTCGTCATAACTAGCAGAGGTCTACCCATAGAGAGACAGCCAATAGCCTCAGCCGCTGCTTTCACGGTACAGTCATACCGCAATGTGTTGATACTGTAGCACAGTCGAAAGAAACGCCGTCAGTCTCAGCATCAGGCAAGAAGCATGGCAACCCATCCAAAGTTTCAATGGACGATAGGGACGATCTCGGCAAGCGCAAGCCCTCAATCATCTGAGGGGTTTTTTAAGTCCGCGTGATCCACGGAGAGCCACAGTCATGGTACACGCTATGCTCCCCGAACCGCCTTGGCCTTAAAGGTTCGCATTCGACCCTAGCTAACAGATGGAACAGAGCGAGATGGTTGCATATGGCATAGAGGTGACAAGAGGTAGGATGGGGGCACCCAGCAGGATGGTCGCACGTGGCGGGATGGTGCCAGGCAGCAAAGTGGAAGTAGACAACATAATAGAGGTAAGTTGCCGAATGGTGCCTCATGGCATACAGGTGGTTTGTAGGATAATAAAAGCGTGTAACATAATGGAACATGGCAGCAGAATGGAAGCAACCGGCAGAATGGTGGTATGTGGTACAATCAAAGGAAGTGACAGCATGGTGGTAAGCAACATAATAGTAGTAGGAGACAGAATGGCAGAGGGCGGCATTTTGTTGGTAGGTAAAAGAATGCTGGCAGGCGGCAGAATGGAGGCGGGTGGCTGAATGGAGGTAGGCGACAGAATGGTGACAGGCGGCAAAATGGAGGCAGGTGGCAGAATGAAGGCAGGTAGCACAATGGAGGCACACAGCAAAATGGTGGAAAGCGGCAGAGCGGTGGCATGCAGCTGTTTGGTGGCAAGCAAAAGTTTAGTGACCGGCGGCACTTTGGTGGCATCCGGCAGTTTGGTCGAAGACACTGGACAAGTGGCGGATGGCAGCACAATCGTATGCAATTGGCATGTGCCATGCGCCAAGACATTGCATGCGGCAGAAAGGTGCCCCCCTCCCTCCCTTGACCAGTTGAACTAGAAACCCTAGTTTTGCTTTACAATGCTATTATTTACTTTGCTGTGCATTGCTGTACTTTGCATGCCATTTCATTGATGTGCTGTGCATTTATGTGCTTTGCATTTATGTGCTTTGCCTTCTTGTGTTGTGCTTTGCTCTGATTTTCATTTTGGTGCTTTGCGCTGCTGTGCGTTTTTATGCACTGCATGTCTTTGTTGTACTATGCTTTGCATTTATTTACTTTGATGTGCTTTGCATTGCTTTACTGTTCTTTGCTTTTTTGTGCTGCACATACCTGCAGTAAACGGTTGTGCATTTGTTTGCTTTGCATTGCTCTGCAATGCATTGATTTTCTGTGCTTCCGCGAGCATGGAAATATTGCTCAGTTATGTCTTGTGTATTGCTGCACATTGTTGTAAGTTGCATTGCTGTATTGTGCTTGGCATGGCTATGTTTTGATGTGCTTTGTATTGCTGTGATGTCATTTGCAATGCTGTTCTGTGCCTTACAATTTTGTACTTTTCATTCATGGTCGGTGTTTTCTCTTTCTATGTCTTACTATGCTTCAATCTGTTATACTTTAAGTTGTTGAGAAATTATCTGTGGCACATTGGTGTGCTTTCCGGTTCTGTGTATTCATGTGCTTTGTTTTGCTGTGACGCACTTTGCATTGCTTTGCTTTGCACGACACTAAACTGTATTTCACTGTTGTACTATGCATTGCATTGCTTTGCATGGCAGTGAATTGAATTGAAGTGTTGTGATATGCATTGCATTGCTTTTCATGGCAGTGAATTGTATTGTAGTGTTGTGCTATGCATTGCATTACTTTGCATGGCAGTGAATTGTATTGTTGTTCTATGCTGTACACTGCTATGCTTTGCACTGTTGTGCACTTTTGTGCTTCTTGTCGATGTATTACAGATCACTTTGCATTGATGTGTAATTCTTTTCTTCTCGTTGCTGTGCTATCCATTGTGTTATACAGCTGTGCTTTGCATTGAGCATCTCTACGTTGCTGTGAGTTTCTTTGCTTTGCTTGTACTCTGCATTGATGTGTACTTCTCTTTGTTTTGTACTTGTGTGCTTTGAATTGCTGTGCTACACATACCTTTGCTTTGCATTACTCTGTATTTATGTGCAATGCATGGCTCTGCTTTGAATTGCTTTGCTATGCTTTGCTGTAGAATTTTGTACTTTGTATTCCCTTGCTGTGCTTTACTTTGCTACGCTACACATTTATCCGCTGTTGAGTGCTGTCATGTGCATTTCTGTTGTGTACATTGATGTTCGTTGCATTACTTAGCTGCGGTGTGATGTACATTGCTCTGCATGAGTATGTTACAGTCCATATTCCTGATTTGACATGGTACTGGATATGTTGGCTGTCTGTACAAGATCATATTTGATGTTGTAAGATTCAATGACAACGATATGGAAGGACGTGCGTAAATAACACATTGAACGATGGAAAGAACTGAAGGCACTGGAGGCACAGCAGAACTGTACAAATGCCATCCATCAGGCTTTGATTACTGCCAGTGTAATTGATGGGACAAATACTGCCTTGGCAAGTGGGTGGCAGGGGTGGGCATCATGTTTAACAAGAAGTTTTTTCAGAGTCGTATCTAGAAATATGTTGTTGACAAGGGTGATTCGTTTCTGAGTGTGGAGTTTGCATGGCTTCGTGTTATCTTCTTCCATTGCAACCCGTTTGCCATTCTTCTTGGTTGTATCACTTTCATGCGTCTCATCAAGAATGGTGCACTATGATTTCCGAAACGCCTGGCAAAGATGTTTGCCGATGTGTAGTCTAAGTGTCATTCATGTGTGATGGATGGTATTCAATTGCCTGGTACAATAACCTAGGCATTACGGCCCAATAGATAGCATCATGGTAGTTGCAAAGTGTTGCACTGGGTTTCCTTGCCTGCAATGATGATGCAATAGCATCAAATATGTTTGACTTGCTGGCTGCTGCATGGAAGGAATGGGGCTCTGGGCCAAGATGTACAGCCTCACCATCAATAATGACATGGTGAACTTTCTAGCGCACCAGAATGACATCTTCAAGAGGGAGGGTCATATTCGCTGCATGGGACACGTCCTCAACCTTCTAGTGAAGGACTTGATTGCAGTGGACGCGGTGGAGGAGCACCTCTAGACCGCATGGCACATCATGAACTTTGTCACATGCTCAGCCAAGCATGGGATGTCTCTACTGAACACTAGCAACGCTCTTGATGTACAGTACATGTCCCTCCAAATCGACATACCAACCCCTTGGAACTCAACACTTGACATGTGTGAGCGCGTTTTTTGCATCAAGGATGTCCTTGATGAATGGTTGTAGGCCAAGGAACGAACAGTGAAGCCAAGTGGCCGGGACTGGGAGCTCCTTGGCCTTGTCATCACCATCATGAAGCTTGTCAAGGGGTTTACAATTGTTATCTCTGGTAGTCAGTACCCACGCTTTCCCTCGTCCTTCCTTTTTTCAGCCAAATCTTACACAAGTTACATTATTGACATGTGAAGGCTGCGGGTGCTATGAAAAAGCAACCCGAGAAGAACGCACCTCTAGATTCAATTGAGAAACTATTGGAGATTCTGCAGGTTGGCTTCGTGAACTCCTGTGAGAACATGAGGACGAAGACACAATATCCACTCTCTCGTGCCCCTAAAATCCCGCATCTGTATCCATAATGTAGCTTATCGCAATGGTCTTTGTCTGTGCAGGTTGAGAAGTATGTGAAAAAATGCACGATGAGGCATGTGATGGAAACTGTTGTTGACCCGCGGTTCAGGTGTATATGCATCCTCAACCTTGCCTGGAGAATTGTATGTATCATTCTGCATGCATGACACACTGTCTTAAGGGAAATTTGCATGCATGAAAATGTGCATGCATGGAATCTTTTGTTCATGGAAGGATGGATGCTTAACACAGGGCATGCATGAACGATTTGTTAGATCTGGAGGAGAGAGGGAGCCTTGGAGCAGCGAGAACGTGGGACTGGAAGGGCATCAGTTGTGCTGAAGGATTGGTTGTTGAATCACTCAAAATGATTAAATACATATAGAGCTAGAGCTTGGGCAAGTCAGCCCTCTCACAAGCCACACCACTTAGCCATGGAGGCTAAGGCTTACGAACTAGAGTCCATAATCTCACACAAGGGGGTAAAAAAGCCTAGCAATCAGGCTGACCAGTCACACACAACCTAGAGAGCTAGAGAATGCTCTCATGGCACACTCCTAGTGGTCACATAACCCACAATTCCATGGAGAATCGCCATGGCTAGCACACAAGGATCTCACCTCACCTAAAAAGTAAGGAAATGTACCTTTATCCTAGTCAGCACACTCTCACAAGGCAACCCAAGAATGAAGGACCTTTTTGGATATTTCTCCCATGAGGTCTTGACCCTGGACCTCTTGCCCTTTTCTTTTCTCTGGAAAATAAAAAGGCGGTCGATGACCCCGAAAACTTTGAAAATTCATTTCTCCCAATCCGACTGTTGGATCGGCCTCAAACTTGGACCGTAGACATTTTGCCATCTTATCGTTCTTATGGTTAAGTTTGATTGACAAGCGGAGTACGCATCCGGTAGTTTCGTGGAACCTGCTCCTGTGGATCTGAAACTGAGCCGGATGGCTCCTTTCCCAATAAGATTTCATTCTTGGAAGCTGCCATGTATCGTTGCATGCATGGCAGATTCCATCCATTACAGGTTACATGAATAGCAGATGGGGTATCCATGATACTTTGTAAGAAAAGGTAGATTACATTAATAGCAGGTTGAATGCATGGCATATTGCCTCCAACAAATGAATGCATGGACGTACTCCAATACATGTATGCATACATGATACATACAAACCAATCTATCATATTTTGCAATATGTGAAACCGATTTTTCCTTTAATTGTAGGTTCCGCGACATGCCGAACGTCCACAAGCACATCGGCATCAAGTCCCACGTGGACTTGGAAGTGAAGGTGGTAGATCATTTGCGTCCATACTTTGAAAGGGTCCAAGCAGGGCGACTGGCAGAAGTTGAAGCAGCAGAGGCAGCAGCAGAAGCAACAAGAGCAGCTAGGGCGGCAAGCACAGAGATTCAGGATGAGATGGTAGACTCAAGCGGCCCTTCAATAGCCAGTCATTCATAGTGGTAGGGCTTACAGCTCAATGGGCCGGCCCCGCAGCTAAGCGTGGGTGCCAGGTGCAAAAGAAGAAGACGTCGATGGTGGAGGCTTCACTTGCAGACACTATGGACAACCTCTTTGAGGAAAAGAATGTGATAGTGCCGGACTCCATCGAGCAAGAGATGGACATATACAAGAAGACTACAAGAGGTGGACGCCGACTCAATGTGCTTAAGTTCTACAAGGAGAATTCTGAGTGTTACCCAACATTTACACCACTGGCACACGATGTGCTTGCAGTGCCTACAACAAGCATGCCATCTGAGAGAATGTTCTCCGTTGGTGGCCGGGTAGTGACGGATTTCCATCACTCTCTAAAGCACATCATTGTGCAAGACCTCCTGTACCTCAAGATATGGATTAATGACCCTGTCTTGAAAGACTTCCTTGTACACCCATCAGGACAGGTTGCACTAGAGTTGGTGGAGATCGAGAACAAGGAGAAGGCAGCTAGGAGAGCTGCTAGGAAAGCCGCCAAGGCACAATCGACAGGTTTGCTCATAGCTGCATGCTCCAACTGAGATGCAGAACATGATGATGGAAGGGAGGGTGGAGGACTTGGGGATGAAGCCTCTTCTGAAAGTTCAAAAGAAAGTGATGTTGCAGCAGATGCTACTGAGGAGGCTGATCCTCTGGAGGATGGAGACAATGATTTTGATGTACCGGTAGATTTTGGTGCCGGACTAGTGTTGGAACTGGATGAAAGAGGGAGCTTTGGAGCAGCAAGCATGTGGGACTGGAAGGGCATCACTTGTGCTGAAGAATGGTCATTGAATCGTACAAAATGATGGACTACATATAAAGCTAGAGCTTGGGCAAGTCAGCCCTCTCACAAGCCACACCACTTAGCCATAGAGGCTAAGGCTCACACACTAGAGTCCATAATCTCACACAAGGGAGGAAATCAGCTACCAATCAGGCTGACCACTCACACACGACCTACAAAGCTAGAAAATGCTCTCATGGTACACTCGTAGTAGTCACATAACCCACAATCTCATGGAGAATCGCCATGTGTCGATGGCTAGCACACAAGGATCTCACCTCACGTAAAAAGTAAGGAGAGGTACCTTTTTCCTAGTCAGCACACTCTGCCAAAGCAACCCAAGAATCTAGGACCTTTTTGGATATTTCTCCCATCAGATCTTGACCCTGGATCTCTTGCCTTTTTCTTTTCTCAGGTTAAAGCATGGAGCCATCGCCCATGGTCACCTGAATATCGGTGGTCGATGACCCAAAAACTACGAAAATTCATATCTTCCAATCCGACCGTTGGATCGGACTCAAACTTGGACTGTAGACATTTTGACACCTGATCTTTTTAATGGTAAAGTTGGATTGATGATCGGAGCAAGCATCTAATAGTTTCCTGGGCCTTGCTCCTGTGGACATGAAACTGAGCCGGATGGCTCCTTTTCCAACAACAAGGAGATCAAGACGACATGCAGGAGATAGTATAGGACATGGCAGTGTAATGATTCCTTTTCATGTTGCCATTTAAGAGGATTTGCAAAGATATTCATGCTTCTCCATCAGCTGTATCCAATTGCATTCGATAATGTATCAACTGTTATGTATATAAGACAACTGAATGACCATGTCCATTTCAAAGCACATTTGATGCGTAAAATGCCGGAACATGCATGTATGGAATATGGGACTATAAATGCACGAAAAGGTAAGAAGCGATCACTAGAGTATTTGGTTTCTACACAATGAATACATATGTATAGACCATATACTCATAACATTGCATCTTGGTCCTATTCCACAATAAGAGCACAATGAATACACTAACATCACGTAAGAACGTAAAAGCATTAATGAAAGACAAGTCTACATCTCAAGTCTTGAGAATAGGAAACTATTTCCTCATATCTACATAGTATTGATGCTAGATATATCATAGACCCGAAAGTGCACGTGGACTAGACTGGAGAGTCATTGTGAAGTAAACTTGGGAGTCCACTTTGACTAACGCAAAAGTCCACATGGACTGGACTCAATAAATCCACATGGACTAGACGCATGAGTCCACATGGACTAGACTCGTGAATCCTGATAGACTGGACTCGTAAGTCCATATGAACAGGACTCATGAGTCCACATAGAGTAGACTCCTGAGTGTGGATGGTGTAGACTGGCGAGTCCAAGGACTCTCGAGTCTGAGCCAGGACCTGCGAGTCTGAGTCTAATACCAGACTCGTACTCGCAAGTCCGAGTCTGGGACTTGACTCGTGAGTCCAGACTCGCGTACACCCTTACCACGCCTTCCAAGCGCGGCTGCCAGAGTGAGATTCACAAGGTAGCAAGCAGTTATTAGAGCTTCAGCCCAGAAGCAAGGTAGGAGTCTGGCATCGAAGAGCATGCTTCGTGTCATGCCAAGGATATTCTCGTTCATCCGCTCGGCAACGCCATTACTCCGAGGGATGTAAGACGTGGTGGTCTGGTGGTTGATGCCATGTTGGCTCAACCAGCCTTTGTACGCCTAGTATTCACTATCGTTGTCCGTACGCAGTGCCTTGACCTTCGGGTCAAGGCAACTCGTGCAAGAAGTTTCTCGTCTGCCGCTTTACCATCGGGAAAAACTCTTGCAACTTTTCCTTGACCTTTTCCTTTGTCTGGAGGAAGTAGATCCACATCTCCCGACTATGGTCATCGATGAAGGTCATGAAATACTTGCTCCCACCGTTCAAAGGGGTGCAAAATGGTCTGCACACATCAAAGTGAATCAAGTCCAAGATTGCTGCCGCACGTTGCCCATTATGCTCAAAGGACTTTCTCTTTGCCTTGCCTTGGAGGCATGACACACAGCTTTTTGCTCTTTCCCTCATCCTTGGCCTTGTATCCCTCCATCCCATGAACCAATTTGTGCGGCTACATACCTTGAATAATGCTGTCGGCCACATGGCCAAACCGCCTATGTTACAACTCAGCGTCTGTGTTGGTGAAGTGGGCTGCCATGGTATCGGCTTGTGGTGTAACACGAGGCTTTGAAGATTTTGGCTCTTCAATAACCGCATATCTCTCATTTGCACTGTCAAGGGGTTTGGTTTACAGCACGTAGAGCCCATCAACTATTGGGACCTATGCGACAAGACTCTCTTTGTGATAGGAGATCTTGATGTCCTTGTTCTTGACAATCACGGCCTCCTCTTCCGTGAAGACGACCGTCATATTGTGGTTCGTGAGTTTGGACCTTGACAAGAAGTTTACTACAAGAAGCAGCATGTAGACGACGTTCTCCAGCTTCAAGTCTTTTTCAACACCGTTCACGTTGATGCTAATCAACTTATCTTTCTCGCCTAGTGCATGGACAAGGCTGCCGTTGGCACATCTAGAGCAACGTTCAATGTCCTGAATGGAGATGAACCCATCCTTGTCCCTCGAAGAGTGGTAGTTCGTGCCATACTGGAGCCCGTAGGCTCCACGTTTGAGTAGTGCCACTCCCTTGGTTGGAGGAAATCTCTCAGCCATCATGTTCGTCAACTCCTTTTTACCCTTTCCTTAACCCTTACATCTACCACCATGATCTCTGTCTTCCTTGTTCGGAGTCCTGTACTTTTGTGCCCAATACACAGTTATGATACTTCCTAGGATGCTTTGAACTTTTTCAACTACCACTATCGCCTTTTCCTCCTCTGCAACCACTTGTGCTACAACTCTGACCAGAAGAGTAGCTTTTTCCATGACCACCGTAGTATGTAGCATACACTCAAATGCTAGTCTCACTAGCGCTACGACAAATGGCCTCGTTCCGTAGGTACTCGGACCGCCAAAGACGGTGATTAGAGGACCCCAGCTTTTAGGTCTTGCCATGAGGAGGGTCATGGCATGAATGTTGGTGTTGACTTCCCAGTTCATTTAGGTCACTTATTACTACAGTCCTTCAAACTGCAGCAGGAAGTGTAGAATTGACTATCCCTCGTTTACCCTAATAAAAATCAACTTTTGAGGGATGAAGAGGTTATTTGGGAGAGCCGTTGATTGGTGAACACATGCAAGCTTCTCATAAGCCTTTGATGCATGTGTGATACCTTGGAGGTGGACATGTACTGACTCATGTACTGATGTCACAAGAATGGCAAGTGCCATGTCATTTTTCACACTCCATGCTTCACATCCAGGATCTGTTTTTGGAGGTTTAATCTCTTCTCCAAACAACATCTTCAAGTAGCCATATACCCTCATGAGAATCTGACATTGCCATTTCCGCAAGGGAAAACCAAACCCTGTGAACTTTGATATCCCATCGTTGGCCTGCTCGAGAGTGAGTTTCACTGGTGTCGTCATACTACTCTACTTCTCTACTTTCTTTGCTTCGTTGAGGCCAATGTAGGCTGATATAGGCTATAGTGTGCTACCAGTTTAGAAGATGCAGATTCATCGCTTATCCCTTAGCTGTTGATCACTTGCAAAGAGAGAAGAACGTACACTAGTGAATCCTGCATCGTGCCTTAAGGGCAGAGCTTATCTTGGTTAGGGCTTAAGGTGTTGGATCTGGAGGAGAGAGGGAGCCTTGGAGCAGCGAGCATGTGGGACTGAAAGGGCATCACTTGTGCTGAAGAATGGTTATTCAATCACTCAAAATGATGGAGTACATATAGAGCTAGAGCTTGGGCAAGTCAGCCCTCTCACAAGCCACACCACTTAGCCATGGAGGCTAAGGCTCACACACTAGAATCCATAATCTCACACAAGGGAGGAAATCAGCCTAGCAATCAGGCTGACCACTCACACACGACCTAGAGAGCTAGAGAATGCTCTCATGGCACACTCCTAGTGGTCACATAACCCACAAACCCATGGAGAATCGCCATGTGTCCATGGCTAGCACACAAGGATCTCACCTCACCTAAAAAGTAAGGAGAGGTACCTTTATCCTAGTCAGCACACTCTGACCAGGCAATCCTAAGACCAAGGACCTTTTTGGATATTTCTCCTATCAGGTCCTGACCCTGGACCTCTTGCCTTTTTCTTTTCTCAGGCTAAGGCATGGAGCCATCACCCATGCCCACCCAGACATCGACGGTCCATGACCCCCGAAACTTCGAAAATTGATATCTCCCAATCCGGCCGTTGGATCGGGCTGAAACTTGGACCGTAGACAATTTGCCACCTGATCTTTCCAATGGTGAAGTCAGATCGACGATCGGAGTAGGCATCTGGTAGCTTCCTGGAACTTGCTCTTGTGGACCCGAAACTGAGCCGGATGGCTCCTTTCCCAACAATCTCCCACTTTGCCGCAGTCAGAGTGGGCTGAGTCCACATGCCTTCATGCAGAACTGCTGCTTCTCACGGGTCACTGGCTTGGTGCAGAAATCAGCGACCTGCTTGCTGGTTGGAGTAAACTCCAGCTTGATAGCACCCTCCTGCACCATGTGCCTGATGAAGTGATAGGCGATGTCAATGTGCTTGGTTCGAGCATGGTGCTCGGGATTCTTGGCGAGTGCAATAGCGCTCTGGTTGTCGACGCGCATGGGAACAGGAACTGCTGCACTCCCACTCATCTCTGCCATGAGACGCTGGAGCCAAACTGCTTCCTTGGCTCCAAAGCTGAGAGAGACGTACTCAGCTTCTGTGCTGGAGGTGGCCACGACCACCTGCCGCTTGCTGCACCAGCTGATGGCACCTCCATTCATGAGAAACACATGTCCAGAGATGGACTTGCGAGTCTCAGGGTTTGAAGCCCAATCTGCGTCTGTGTAACCGATGATGCTGTTGTCGTTACCGTTGTAGGTGATGCCGATGTTGGCGGTTCCAGCAAGGTAGCGGAAGATCCGCTTCACTGCCTTCTGGTGCTCAGGGCCGGGATTAGCCATGTGCTGGCTCACAGCGCTCACAGCCTGTGCGAGGTCCGGCCTGGTTGCCACCATCAGGTACATGAGACTGCCGACGGCGCTCTGGTGCTTCTGCCGCTCAACTGCATCTGCTTCTCCACTGAAGCTCACGAGGTACTGCCGCGTCTCTAGCGGCGTGCCGATGGGTTTGGCCTCTGCCATGCCGAACCGCTGTAGGACGTCCTTGATGTAGCGACTCTGCTGCAGCGAGAGAGAGCGTGATTTTCTGTCACGTGTGATCTGGATACCAAGGAAGTATGACGCCTCCCCGAGATCAGACATCTGGAAGCGCTCCTGCATGGCCTCCTTGAACTCCTGCAGTGCAGACATGCTGTTGGAAAGGAGGAGCATGTGATCCACATAGACGATGATGATGAGGATCTCATGCTCATGCTACCAGCGATACACGCTGTAGTCACACTCGCTGTGCTCAAACCCCATGCACTGCAGTGCCGCATCCAACTTCTGGTTCCAAGCACGCGACGCTTGCTTGAGGCCGTACAACGACTTCTGCAGCTTGCAAACCAGGTGCTCCTGGCCATCCATGACGAACCCCTCCGGCTGCTCCATGTAGATCTCCTCCTCCAAGTCACCATTCAAGAATGCGGTCTTGACATCCATGTGGTGAACCTCGAAGTCCTCAGCTGCTGCATAAGAGAGGAGCGTGCGCACAGAGGCAAACTTTGCAACAGGAGCAAAGGTTTCTGTGTAGTCGATGCCCTCCTGCTGTGAGTAGCCCTTGGCGACCAGCCTTGCCTTGTACTTTTCCAGATTGCCATCTGCTCCCCGCTTCTTCTTGAACACCCACTTGCACTTGATCACCTTGCGTCCAGGTGGACGCTCAGTCAGCTCCCACGTGCCATTGTCCAGCTGCGACTGTATCTCCTGCTGCACGGCTTGCGCCCAATCTGCTGCATCTGGTGCAGCCATGGCCTCCTTGTATGACGTTGGCTCATCTGAATCTGCTGCAACTGCGACGTTCATCTGTTCTGGTTTCTGCAGCATCCAGAAATGGCCGCGTTCACCAGGCTTGTAACGCACCCTGAGAGGGTACCTGCGACCTGGTGCTGGAGCGTTAGCGGGCGGCTGGCGCGGTGCTGCTGGTACAACTGCTGCTGCTGGTGGTGCTGCATCTCCCTCCTCTGCTTCTGCCGATGAGGCTGCTGTATCTGCTGCATCAGACATGGGAGAGTAGAGTGATTCTCCTTCTGTCACAGTAGAGGAAGGATCGGGAGAGACTGGGTCAGGAAGGATTTCTGCTCCCACTGCCTCGTCAGCTGCTGGTTCTGTTGCCTCTTCACAGAGAATGTTGGTACCGATGACGTTGCTCTCGTTGAAGACGACATCCCTGGAGATAATGACGTGGCCTGTATCCCTCTCGTAGAGGCGATAGGCCTTGCTTGCCACGTCGTAGCCAATCATCAGCATCTGCGCACTCTTTGCATCCCATTTCTGCCGCTTCTCCTTGGGCACGTGCATGTGCGCCAGGCTGCCAAATGCTCGGAGATGACCCACGCTCGGCTTCTTGCCGAACCACGCCTCGTACGGTGTCATCTGCTCCAGCGCCTTGGTGGGACTGCGATTCTTGATGTAGACCGCAGTGCTCACGGCTTCG
>SZWC01008539.1:35122-81038 GCA_023375785.1 Penium margaritaceum
CCTTTTGCGGCGTCTTCCCCGCCACCACCTGCGCTGCGGTGATGCCTTTTGCCTGTGGAACTGGAGCCGGCTCGTCGCCGCTCACCACCTCCCACAAGCCCCTCTCCTCCAAAAGGAGGCGGGTACGGATCTTCCAAAACGTGAAATTGGCGCGTCTCTCCAGCCTCTCCAAAGGCTGGGCTGCTGTCACAACGCCAGCTGCTGCCATTTTGAGCTTTGGTGATGCTCAGCGCTGCCCTTGGATGGCGGCGCTACCCCTGCTTCTGCTGCTGCTTCTGCCAGAAATCTGTCTGACAGAAAATGGACTGTAGATGCCAGCAGACTGGGAATTTTAAAAAACTGAGCCCACCACTGGAAGATTCAGCTCAAAACCTTTCAGATCGACCCATAAAACAGGGTCATCAACAGGGGATTTCAAAAGATATGCCCTCTTGAAAACAGGGTATGCTTCTGCTCCTACTCCAACTCAGGCCAGCCAGCTTGTAAACGGCGTTTCTCCCAAACGAATCGATGGAATGCAAATATTTTTGCATCAATGAAAAGCTTAAGAAAAATACTACAATTCGCATGTGCCACTTTTTAAATTTGACAAAGAAACGAGAGAGTTATGGTCATCACAAGGCGACAGTCTTACTCATAGAGAAAAGTGTAGCCCTGGCCGACCTCGTTTTGAGCATAACTCTCAATCCGACCGTTGGATCTTCGCGATCTTGGGCTCGTTGGAAAGCTTGTCTTCTGAACTTGAAGATCCAGTGGTCGATNGATATTTCTCCTATCAGGTCCTGACCCTGGACCTCTTGCCTTTTTCTTTTCTCAGGCTAAGGCATGGAGCCATCACCCATGCCCACCCAGACATCGACGGTCCATGACCCCCGAAACTTCGAAAATTGATATCTCCCAATCCGACCGTTGGATCGGGCTGAAACTTGGACCGTAGACAATTTGCCACCTGATCTTTCCAATGGTGAAGTCAGATTGACGATCGGAGTAGGCATCTGGTACCTTCCCGGAACTTGCTCTTGTGGACCCGAAACTGAGCCGGATGGCTCCTTTCCCAACATAAGGGTCGTACCTCCAAGGGCAAAGCTTGTCCTTGGCCCTTATTTGCTAAGCGCTAGCACTCATCGTTAGAGCTCATGGAGTAGATGGAGCAGATGGAGGTGATGGAGCTGATGCGTACTGCAAGAGAGAGAAAGCGAGAGAGTACGCAGAAGCGTGCCTTACAACCAGTCAATGAGGGCCCATAATCCTTGTCAACCTACCTGAGCTGATGGTCTAAAAATCGGGTTCCGACACAATAGTTCCCAAGGATCGCTTTTGGTATTGTTACCAAGAGATAAATCATCCTCAAAGCCAAGGTTCCATGCTGAATAGTTCATCGGAATCACTTTGTTGCTATGTCCTTAGCACCTGGTCAATTTCGGGCGAGGAGAGAACTTTTGGGGCTTAGACCAACCAATGATTCTTTGGTATCTGCCTCTAGTGGACAACTCTGTGAGCAGTCTCAAAGGTAAGAAGTGTACTAAATGACACGCAACAGACAGGTTCTTACATTGTTACAACCAACCTCTACTATAGGCACGTAGTGGCTCCTTTAATGAGCAATTTGGGTACAATCTGGATTGTGTCATCCTCGCTGCCTACATGGCACTCCTAGTGACTGCTAAGTTGCGCCAGCCACCAGGTTGGACCTTGGAATGTTCTAAGATGTCTCTTAGAATCTTCTTGTGCCCATTTTGGTCACAAAGAGAATAAGTCACCGGGGTGGGACTTGACCTAGTGACCTCTCGCTCCAGAGACTAACTCTAGAACGTCTAAGCCACAAGGAGTTGAAGTATGTAGTCTTTGCTGGCTATACTATCCAGATTAGACAAAAGGGACTTGCTCCAAAGGAGCAGTACATGCCTTGTCTATCTGAGACAGACTTAGGGGATTTCCCCCAAGGGAGTAGTGCATGCCTACTCCGTCATGTGCTTGTCCAAATATCAGCCATGGACACGGAGCATACCCGGTCAACTCAAAGGAGCAGTGCATGCCTTGTCTATCTCGACCAGACTTAGGTGACTTACTCCAAAGGAGCATTGCATGCCTAGTCCATCATATGCCTGTCCAAATGTAAGCCATGGACAAGGAGCATATAAGGTCATTAAGCAATGGTAAGCAGTCAAGTGCATCATGCGCTATCTACAGAAGACCCAACACATGGGACTCCACTTTGAAGGCTAAGAAGGATCTCACCTAGTGCGACAAGTGTGTTACACAGACGCCGACTAGGGAGGAAGAATCGATGACAAAAAGTCCACCTCGGGCTTTGTGTGCCTCTTGAACGGTAGTGCAGCCTCTTGGACAAGCAGAAAGGAAGACTGTCTCCTTCTTTACCGGTGAGGCAGAGTACATCGCTCTTTTGGAAGGATGCAAGGTGACACAGTGGTTACGTGTTTCGCTTGCCGAGATGAAAGTGCCACAAACTAAGGCACCAAAGGTCTGTATGAACAACAAGAGTACCATAGAAATGGCATAGGATGATGTTATCTCCTGGCAGACCCAACACCTTGACATCAGGTACTACTACTCATGCGACCTGGTCGCAAAGGAAATCGTGGACTTGGAATACGTGCAGGCAAAGAAAATTCTCCCACATTGCATGAAGAATACACTTGACAGTTAATTGTATTATGTAGGTACTCAAGACATCGGTATGGTCAACGAACTGGACAAAGACTAAGGCTAAGAATGCTGAAGAGAGGAGATATCTCACAGCTCATGGACAGAAGTGCATATCAGGTCAACACAAAGGAGCTAGCAAGGTAGCTAAAAGCGGTCGGCAAGCGTATGGAAGAAACACACTTCATCCTCTTGTTGAGGGGAATTCTAACAAGCTATGAGGGGGTGCGAGAGACGTTAGAGTGCCAGCCGACTCTTGACCAGGATTACATGTGCATGTATGTGGTGTAGGTATCCGTGCGTCCTAATGGAGGTGCATTCGGATGTAGTGCATTGGGACAGAGTACATTGGGACACAAAACGCAATGGCACCAGCAGCAATGAAGCAGCAGTTGAGGCCACAAGCTCATGTAACAGTAGCAACAGCTGTCAGGGCAGCAGAGAGGTACGAAAAAATGCAAGTGCCACTATTGCTAAAAAGGGACACAATAAGAAAGAGTGTTTCAAGTTAAAGAAGGACCAGAAATAGCAACAGCAACAGAAGTAAAAGCAGCAATCTCCATGTTGGAAAAAGAGCCATCCGGCTAATTCTTTGGCCCATTGGAGCAAGTTCCAAGAAACTACCTGATGCCTACTCGGATTGTCAATCTGACCTCACCATTGGAAAGATCAGGTGGCAAAATGTCCACAATCGAAGTTTTAGATATGAATTGGGAGATATGAATTTTCTAAGATTTGGAGGTCATCAACCGCCGGTATCTGGGTGACAACGGGCGATGGCTCCATGCCTTAGCTTGAGAATAGAAAAAGGCAAGACTCCCAGGGTCAAAACGTGATAGGAGAAATATCCAAAAAGGTACTAGATTCTTGGGTTGCCATGTCAGAGTGTATTGACTAGGAAAACGATACCTCTCCTTACTTTTTAGGTGAGGTGAGATCCTTGTGTACTAGCCACGGACACATGGCGCTTCTCCATGGGATTGTGGATTATGTGGCCACTAGGAGTGTGCCATGAGAGCATTTTCTAGCTTTGTAGGGCGTGTGTTAGTGTCTAGTCTGATTGCTGGGTCAATTTCCTCTCTCGTGTGAGATTATGGACTCTAGTGTATGAGTCATAGCCTTCATGGCTAAGTGGTGTAGCTTGTGAGAGGGCTGACTTGCCCAAGCTCTAGCTCTATGTGCACTAGATTATGTTGAGTTATTAAACAACTATTCTTCAACACAACTGATGCCCTTTCAGTCCCACATATTTGCTGCTCCAAGCCTATGTCTATCCTCCAATTCCAATACTTTGTATCAAAGCCAAGTTTTACCACTTTCAACCAGTACAGGCCGTCATTTTAGATGTGATAGATTGGGGTAAAAAATCCACCAAAATAGAGGAATGAATACTAGATCTTCAAGTTTCCAAGGCAAGCTTACCAACGACTCCAAGATTGCGAAGATATAATAGTAGAATCAAGAGTCATTCTCAAAACCAGGTCGGCATGGACTACACTCTTCTCTTCGAGTAAGACTAGAGCCTTGTGATGACCATAACTCTCTCATTTCTTTGTTTAATGAAAAAATTAGCACATGGGAATCAAAATATTTTTCCTAAGCTTTTCATTGGAGTAGTTATTTCTATATTCCATTGGTACGTTTCGGAGAAACGCCGTTTAGAAGCTGGTTGGTGTGAGCTGGATTAGGAGCAGTAGCATATCTTGCTTTCAAATAGGTATATCTCTGGAAATCCCCTATTGATCACCTTGTTTTATGGATCGATCTGAAAGATTTTGAGCTTCATTTTACAGTGTTGGGCTCACTTTTTCCAAATGTCCATCTGCTAGGATCCTCTAGCCTAAGTGCACAGTAGCTCCTTGGATGAGCCAGTTTGGGGGCTATCCGAATTGCATCACCCCCCTGCCTACATGGCGCTCCTTGTGACCACCAAGTGGCACTAGCCACCAAGAAGGTCCTTGGAATGTTCTAAGATGTCTCTTAGAACGTTCCTGTCCTTTTATCTCAACAAAAATAAGTCACTGTGCTGGGATCTAACATGGTGACCTCTCGCTCCATAGACCAACTCTGGAACGTCTAAGCTACAAGGAGTTGTCATACATGGTGTTTGCTGGCTATACTATCCAGTTTAGCCCAAGGGGACTTGCTCGAAAGTAGCAGTGCATGCCTTCTCTACCTAGACAAGACTTATGGTGCTTACTCCAAGGGAGGAATGCATGCCTAGTCCATCCTGTGCCTGTTACCGATGGACAAGGAGCACATGAGGTCAACACATTCTCCCTTGCACCTGTCTCCATTAGCTATGAGGTCTCGTCTCTCTCCAGCAGTATTGTCCTCAGTCTTTGTCTGTTGTCTTGACCATACCAATACCTCTGGTATCTACAAAATACACTTCGTTCTCCAACGCCTTTGTCATGCAATTTGCGAGCATCTTCTTGGTCTCTAGGTATTCTGAGTCCACCATCGCCTTTGCAACCAGGTCACGTTGTCAACCTGCCTAAGGCGACGGTCTAGAAACGGGTTCCATGACAACTGTTCCCGTCGACCGCTCTTGGTATTGTAACCAAGAAACGATATCACACTCACATCCAAGGTTCCACACTGAGAAGCTCATGGGAATCACTTCCTTGCCCTGTGTCCTTAGTACCTGGTCACTTTTGTGCAACGAGTGATCTTCTGAGGCTTAGACCAACCAATGCTTCTTTATTGTCTACCTCTGGTGGACAACTCTATGAGGAGTCACAAATGTAAGAACTATACTCAATGACAAGCAATAAATAGGTTCTTATAGTCCTAAATCAAGTCCCTACCCTAGGCACGTACAGGCTCCTAAGATGACCCATTCTAGGGGTAATGTGGATTGCACCATCTCCCTTGCCTGCATGGCGCTCCTTGTGACTACGTAGTACCACCAGCCACCAAGACAGACCTTGGAATATTCTAAGATGTCTCTTAGAACCTTCTTGTCCCCCTTTTGGTCACAAAGAAAATTAGTTACTGGGAGGGGATTTGACCCAGTGACCTCCACGTCACTGGTCTCTAGGTATCCTAAGTGCGTTGTCAACCTGCTTGAGGCGACAGTCGAGAAAATCGGTTCCAAGATAATGGTTCCCGGTGACCGCTCTTGGTTTTGCAACCAAGAGATGATATCACACGCAGAGCCAAGGTTCCACACTAAGCAGTTCATAGGAATCAATTCCTTGCACTGTGTCCTTAGCATTTGGTAACTTTTGTGCAAGGAACGAACTCCTGGGGTTTAGACAAACCAATGCTTCTTTAGTGTCTGCCTCTGATGGAAAACTTTGTAAGGAGTCTCAAAGGTAAGAACTATACTCAATGACAGGCAACTGATAGGTTCTTATAATCCTAGAGCCAGCGTCTAGCCTAGCTGCATAGTGAATCCTTAGATGAGCCACTTTGGGGGCAATCTGGATTGCGTAATCCCCCCTACCTACATGGCACTTCTGGTGACCGCCAAGTGGTGCCAACCAACACGAAGGACCTTGGAATGTTCTAAAATGCCTGTTAGAACCTTCGTTCCTCTTTACATCACAAAGAAAATTAGTCACCGGGCTCCGAGTTGACCATGTGATCCCTCGCTCTAATTTTGGAATGTCTAAGCCACAAGGAGTTGTCCTCGGTAGTATTTGCTGGCTATGCTATCCAGATCAGACCAAGAGTACTTGCTCCAAAGGAGTTGTGCATGCCTTGTCTATCTAGACCAGACTTAGGGGACTTACTCCAAGGGAGCAGTGCATGCCTAGTCCGTCCTCTGATTGTCCAAATATCAGCCATGGACAAGGAGCATATCAGGTCAACAGATAGTACTATCGACAAATACTAGTTAAGAGTTGTGACGAAGGGATTTTCCAAGCGTTCAGGCTCAGAGTACGAGGAGACCTTTGCGCCTGTCATCATCTTTTCCTACATTAGATCCATGCGGGGCATGTGTTGGTAAAAGAGCCATCTGGCTCAGTTTCAGGTCCACAGGAGCAAGTTTCAGGAAAGTACCAAATGCCTGCTCCGATTGTCAAATCAACTTCGTCATTGCAAAGATCACGTACCAAAATGTCTACGGTCCAAGTTTGAGGCCAATCCAACGGTCGGATTGGGAGATATGAATTTTCGTAGTTTTCGAGGTCATCGACCGCCCATATCCGGGTGACCATGGGCGATGGCTCCATGTCTTAGCCTGAGAAAAGAAAAAGGCAAGAGGTCCAGGGTGAAGACCTGATGGGAGAAATATCCAAAAAGGCGCTTGGTCTTAGGATTGCCTTGTTAAAGTGTGCTGACTAGGATAAAGGTACCTCTCCTTGATTTTTAGGTGAGGTGAGATCCTTGTGTGCTAGCCATGGACACATGGCAATTCTCCATGGGTTTGTGGGTTATGTGACCACTAGGAGTGTGCCATGAGAGAATTCTCTAGCCTTCTAAGTCGTGTGAGAGTGGTCAGCCTGATTGCTATGCTGATTTCCTCCCTTGTGTGAGATTATGGACTCCAGTGTGTGAGCCTTAGCCTCCATGGATAAGTGGTGTGGCTTGTGAGAGGGCTGACTTGCCCAAGCTCTAGCTCTATATGTACTCCATCATTTTAATTGATTGAATAAGCATTATTCAGCACAAGTGATGCCCTTCCAGTCCCACATGCTCGTTGCTCCAAGGCTCCCTCTCTCCTCCAGATCCAACATTTGGTATCAGAACCAAATTCTGCCACTTTTAGCCAGCACAGGCCGTCACTTTGAGAGTGACAGGTAGCGGACAAACGGTCACCAGATTTGACAATCAACCACTTAATTTTCAAGTTCAAAAGACAAGTTCTACAACAAGCCCCAAGTCACAAAGATCCAACAGTCGGATTGAGAGATATGCGCAAAACAAGGTTGGCCAGGGTTACACTCTTCTCTATGAGTAAAACTGTCGCCTTGTGATGACCATAACTCTCTTGTTTCTTTGTCAAATTTAAAAAGTGGCACATGCTAATTATATTATTTTTCTTAAGCTTTCTATTGGTGCACAAATATTTGCATTCCATTGATTCTTCTGGGGGAAACGCCGTTTACAAGCTGGCTGGTCTGAGTTGGCGTAGGATTAGAAGCATACCCTGTTTTCAAGACGGCATAACTTTCACATCCCCTTGTTGATGACCCTGTTTTATGGATCAATCTAAAAGGTTTTGAGCTGAATTTTCCTGTGGTGGGCTCGGTGTTTCCAAATTCCCAGTCTGCTGGCATTTACAGTCCATTTTCTATCAGACAGATTTCTGACAAAAGCAGCAGCACAAGCAGGGATAGTGCCGCCATCCAAGGGCAGCGCTGAGCATCACCAAGGCTCAAAATGGTAGCAGCTGGCCTTGTAACAGCAGCCCAGCCTTTGGAGAGGCTGGAGGGATGCGCCAACTTCACGTTTTGGAAGATCCGTACCCGCGTCCTTTTGGAGGAGAGGGGCTTGTGGGAGGTGGTGAGCGGCGAGGAGCCGGCTCCAGTTCCACAGGCAAAAGGCATCACCGCAGCGCAGGTGGTGGCGGGAAAGATGCCGCAAAAGGGTACAGCTGATGCGGGTTCTTCTGCAGCTATACCAGCGGCGTATGAGGAGTGGAAGAAGGACACACTGGCCTACAGGTTGCTTGTCTACACCATCTCCAACTTGCATCTTCAGTACGTAAGGGAAGGTTACTGCAAAGGAGGAGTGGGACACATTGTGCAAGAAGTATGAGAGCAAGGATCCTACATTCCTCATGCTTCTAGAGAAAAAGATGATGGCGCTGAAAATGCAGGGTGGTGAAGGGATGGAGGCGTATCTGGACATGGAAAAGGAGCTGGCAAAGTTGTTGAGAGCGACCGGTAACCTTGTGGAAGAGACACGCTTCATCCTCCTCTTGTTGAGGGGACTCCCAACTAGCTACGACACGGTGCGAGAGTCGTTGGAGTGCCAGCCGACTCTCGACCTCGACTTCATCTGCACGCACTTGGTGCAGGTGAAAGTACATCGCAATGGAGCAAAGCGCAATGCCAGCAGCAGCAGCAGTCAAGCAACTTTTATGGTCATGGGATCACGCAACCAGCAGCAGCAGCAGTCCGGGCAGTAGAGAGGCAAGAAGAAGGGCAAGTGCCACTATTGCCAGAAAGAGGGGCACAACAAGAAATAGTGCTTCAGGTTCAAGAGGGACCAGAAGGAGCAGTAGTAGTAGTAGCAAAAGCAGCAATCTCCACAACAATAGCAGCTGCAGTCATCGCAACGCCAGCAGCAGCCGCAGCAACAGGACAAGACTGGCGTGCACCATTTTGGCAACATGAACATTGCCAAGGAGGTGCGCGACCGCCTCTTCATGGTAAAAACTGACATGTCGTAGAAGGAAAAGGCGGATCTGGCGTGGTACAAGGACTCGAGGTGTTCCAAGAGTCTGACGCACCACAAGGAGTGGTTCATGCAGCTCCTTTCCATCCCTGCCCGTCTGATTGCTTTGGGTGATTATCGGGTGGTGTATGCTGAGGGGACTGGGATTGTGGAGATGTGGTTGGAGACCCCACGTGGCATTGAAGTGGGTATTTTCCATGGCGTGCTGTATGTACCTGATGCCGCATTCAATCTACTCTTAGTCTCATCCCACATAAACACATGACTGCGCATTGTCTTCGATGATGACTACGGCTACATCCTCCAGAAGGATACATGAGAGGAGTTGGCCAGGTGGGTGAAGGAGGGCGACATGTACCGCCTGCTGGGGGCGACCAAGATCCCGCGTGAGCAGAGTCTTGTAGCAGTGGTGCAGGCGACAGAAGGTGAGATCTGGCATGCGAGCTACGGCCACATCGGCATGCGCGACTTGCAATAGCTTCAAGCAAAGGAGATGGTGCGTGACCTGCCTACTATCTCTTACTTTGAGCAGCAGTTGTGCATCAATGTTTGGAGGGAAAGCAGCACCGGGAGGCATTCTCTGGAGCCGGGGAGCGTGCAAAGGAGGTCTTACAGCTGGTCCACACGGAGTTGTGCGGACTGATGCAGACCCAGAGCTTTGGAGGCTCTAGGTATTTCGTGACCTTCATTGATGATTTCAGCCGTTACATTGCTGTGTACTTCCTTCCTTCCAAGGACCAGTGATTTGTCAGGTTCAAGGAGTTCAAGGCTATGGTGGAGAACCAGACTTGCAAGAAGATCAAGGCGCTACGCAGCGATCGCGGTGGAGAATACCTAAACAAGGAGTTACAGGACTACCTCGCAGCAGCTGGCATCAAGGCGCAACGTACCGCGCCGTACTCGCCGCAACAGAACGGGATAACAGAACGCACCGACCGTACCATTGTGGAGTCGGCATGCTCCATGCTGCACGCGGCTCGGTTGATCTACGACTTTTGGGCTGAACTTGTGAGCACTGCGATCTACATCAAGAACCGCAGTCTCACCAAGGATGTGGAGCAGATGACGCTGTACGAGGCGTGGTTCGGCAAGAAGCCGAGCGTGGGTCTTCTTCGCGCATTTGGCAGTCTGGCACACATGTACGTACCCAAGGAGAAGCGGTAGAAATGGGACGAAATGAGTACGCAGATACTCATGATTGGCTACTACGTGGCAAGCAAGGCCTATCGCCTCTACGAGAGGGATACATCATACGTCATCATCTCCAAGGATGTCGTCATTAACGAGAGGAATGTCATCGGCATCAACATTGTGTGTGAAGAGGTAGCAGAACCAGCAGCTGACGAGACAGTGGGAGTAGAAATCCTTCCTGACCCAGTCTCTTCCGATCCTTCCTCTAATGTGACAGTGGGAGAATCACTCTACTCTCGCATGTCTGATACAACACATACAACAGCCTCATCGGTAGAAATAGAGGAGGGAGATGGAGCACTACCAGCAGCAACAGTTGTGCCAAGAGCACCGCGCCACCTGCCCGCTAACGCTCTAGCACTAGGTCGCAGGTACCTTCCTAGGGTGCGTTACAAGCCTGGTGAGCGCGGCCATTTTTGGATGTTGCAGAAATCAGAACAGATGAACGTTGCTGTTGTAGCAGATTCAGACGAGCCAATGTCATACAAGGAGGCCATGGTTGCACCGGATGCAGCAGATTGGGTGCAAGCCGTGCAGGAAGGGATACAGTCGCAGCTGGACAACGGCACATGGGAGGTTACTGAGCGTTCATCCGGACGTAAGGTGATCAAGTGCAAGTGGGTGTTCAAGAAGAAGCGGGGAGTTGATGGTAACCTGGAAAAGTACAAGGCGAGGCTGGTCGCCAAGGGCTACTCGCAGCACGAGGGCATCGACTACACAGAAACGTTTGGCCCTGTTGCAAAGTTTGCCTTTGTGCGCACGCTCCTCTCTTATGCAACAGCTGAGGACTTCGAGGTTCACCACATGGATGTCAAGACAGCATTCTTGAATGGTGACTTGGAAGAGGGGATCTACATGGAGTAGCCGGAAGGATTTGTCATGGATGGCCACGAGTACCTGGTTTGCAAGCTGCAGAAGTCCCTGTACGGCCTCAAGCAAGCGTCGCGTGCTTGGAAGTTGAAGTACGATGCGGAGTTGCAGTGCATGGGGTTTGAGCGCAGCAAGTGCGACTACAACGTGTATTGCTGGCAGCATGAGCATGAGATCCTCATCATCATTGTCTTTGTGGATGACATGGTTCTCCGTTCGAATAGCATGTCTGCAGTGCAGGAGTTCAAGGACGCCACAAAGAGCGCTTCCAAATGTCTGATCTCAGAGAGGCGTCATACTTCCTCGGCATCCAGATCACATTTATCGCAAATCACGTTCTCTCTCGATACAAGAGAGTCGCTACATCGAGCTCATCCTACAGTGGTTCGGCATGGAAGAGGCTAAACCCATCGGCACGCCGCAGGAGACGCTGCACTACCTTGTGAGGTTTAATGTAGAAGTACCAGAGCGCTGTCGGCAACCTCATGTACTTCATGGTGGCAACCAGGCCGAACCTCGCACAGGCTGTTAGCGTTGTGAGCCAGCACATGGCAAACCCCGGACCTGAGCACCAGAAGGCAGTAAGCGGATTTTCCGCTGCCTTGCTGGAACCATCAACATCGGCATGACGTACAACGACAACGACAACAACATCATCGGATACACAGATGCACATTGGGCTTCAAACCCTCAAGAGCGTAAGTCCATCTCTAGGCATGTGTTCCTCATGAATGGTGGGGCCATCAGCTGGTGCAGCAAGCGGCAGGTGGTCATGGCCACCTGAAGTACAGAAGCTGAGTACGTCTCTCTCAGCTTTGGAGCCAAGGAAGCAGTTTGGCTTCAGCGTTTCATGGCAGAGATGAGTGGGAGTACAGCAGTTCCAATTTCTGTGCACGTCAACAACCAGAGCGCAATCACACTCGCCAAGAATCCTGAGCACCATGCACGCACCAAGCAGATCGACATTGCATATCACTTCATCAGGCACATGGTGTAGGAGGGTGCTATCAAGTTGGAGTCTACTCCAACCAGCAAGCACGTCGCTGATTTTTGCACCAAGACAGTGACCCGTGAGAAGCAACAGTTCTGCATGAAGGCGTGTGGACTCAGCCCACTTTGACCGCGGCAAAGTGGGAGATTGTTGGTAAAGGAGCCATCTGGCTCAGTTTCAGGTCCACAGGAGCAAGTTTCAGGAACGTACCAGATACCTCCTTCGATCGTCTATCAAACTCCACCATTGGAAAGATCAGGTGCCAAAATGTCTACAGTCCAAGTTTGAGGCCGATCTATGGTCGGATTGGGAGATATGAATTTTCGTAGTTTTCAGGGTGTTCGACCGCCGATATCCGGGTAATCATGGACGATGGCTCCATGCCTTAGCCTGAGAAAAGAAAAAGGCAAGAGGTCCAGGGTCAAGACCTGATGGGAGAAATATCAAAAAAGGCCCTTGGTCTTAGGACTGCCTTGTCAGAGTGTACTGACTAGGATAAAGGTACCTTTCCTTAGTTTTTAGGTGAGGTGAGATCCTTGTGTGCTAGCCATGGAGACATGTCGATTCTCCGTGGGATTGTGGATTATGTGACCACTAGGATTGTGCCATAAGAGTATTCTCTAGCACTCTAGGTTGTGTGTGAGTGGTCAACCTGATTGCTAGGCTGATTTCCTCCCTTTTCTGAGATTATAGACTCTAGTGTGTGAGCCTTAGCCTCCATGGCTAAGTGGTGTGGCTTGTGAGAGGGCTGACTTGCCCAAGCTCTAGTCTATATGTACTCCATCATTTTGAGTGATTGAACAACTATTCTTCAGCACAAGTGATGCCCTTCCAGTCCCACATGCTCGCTGCTCCAAGGCTCCTTCTCTCCTCCAGATCCAACAGCATCGCTGTTATAAACGATCTGGAGGTTTACTTGATAGACGTGGAAACACCTTTCCTCTTTGGGAAACTAGACAAAGAAGTGCTGATGGGAGTACCCGAGGGAGTGAAAGCTTTAGACCGAAGGGCTTGCAAAGGGGTCAAACTACTCTATGGACTGAAGCAGGCCCTAAGAATGTCGTAAAAAGAGATGGACGGCTTCATAGCTGGACTCTTCTACACGTACTACTAGAATGACCCTAGTGTATATGTGTGGGAGGATGAGCAAGGCTTGATGGTGGATGACCTGATAATTTGCTTGTCATTTGACGAGCTGTAGAACAAGCTCAAGACAAATCTCTGCAATAAATTCAAGCTGAAGGACATGGGTCTGCTCGAGGTCCATCTCGGGATAGCCATCCATGGGAATGGAGCAGTACGGACCATCGAGCTGAATGTGACCGAATATATCGTGGACGGTACAATATGGAGGTGTGCAAGCTCATCAGCAAACCCATGACAACAGACATCAAGCTCTCCTCCTTCACGAGTCACAGTAGAGAAGTAGAATGGCATGAGATGGAGAACATTCCCTACGAGTCTGTTGTTGGCAACCTCATGTATGCCATGGAAGGAACACGCCGAGATATTTGCTATGTGGTCGGAAAAATGAGCAGTTCTATGGCCAATCTAGGACCACAACACTGGCAAGGAGTCAAGCGCATCATGCGCTATGTACAGAATACGTGACACATGGGACTCCACTTTGGAGGCCAAGAAGGATTTGACCCGTTGTGGCTGGTGTTCTACACAGAAGCGCACTCGGGAGGAAGAATCGATGACAGAAACTCAACCTCGGGCTTTGTAGGCCTCTTGAACGGTGGTGCAGTCTCTAGGACAAGCATAAAGGAACAGTGTCTCTCCCTCTCTACTGCTAAGGGAGAGCACATCGCTCTGTTACAAGGATGCAAGGAGATACAACGGTTACGCAATTTACTTGCCAAGAAGAAAGTGTCTCAAACAGAGGCAATAGGCGTCAGCATCCACAACAAGAGCGCGATAATATCATGGGATGATGTCATCTCCCGGTGGACCAAGCACATTGACATCACGTACCTCTACTCATACGACCTAGTTGCAAAGGAGATCGTGGACCTGGAATACGAAGAGACCAGGAAGATGCTAGAAGATTGTATGACAAAGGCGTTGGACAGCGAATTGCATTCAGTAGGCACTCGAGGCATCAGTAAGGTCAATGTAGCGCATGAAGACTGAAGCCAAGACTGCTGGAGAGAGGAGAGATCTCAAAGCACATGGACAGAGGTGGAAGGGAGAGTTTGTTGATGTGATATGCTCCTTGTCCATGGCTGATACTTGGACAGGCACCGGATGGACTAGGCATGCACTGTTCCCTTGAAGTAAATCTTCTAAGTCTGGTCGAGATAGACAAGGCATGCACTGCTCCTTTGGAGCAAGTCCCCTTGGTCTTATCTGGATAGCATAGCCAGCAAACACTACGTAGGACAACTCCTTGTGGCTGAGACGTTCTAGAGCTAGTATGTAGAGTGATAGATCATTGGGTGAAATTCCAGCCTTGTGACTATTTTTTTTGTGACCAAAAGGGGGAAAGGAAGATCCTACAAGACATCTTAGAACACTTCAAGGTCCTTCCTAATGGCTGGCGCCACTTGGCGATCACAAGGAGCACCATGTAGGTAGGGAGATAACGCAATCTAGATTTCCCTCAAAGAGGCTCATCCAAGGAGCCACTATGCGCCTAGGCTAGAGGGTGGCTCTAGAACTATAAGAACTTGTCAGTTTCCTGACATTGAGTTCAGTTCTTACCTTTGAGACTCCTCACAAAGTTGTCCACCAGAGGCAGACACTAAAGAAGCATTGTATTGTCTAAGTCCCATGAGCTCACTCCTCGTGCAAAAGTGACAGGGTGCAAAGGACACATTGCAAAGAAGTGATTCATATGGGCTGCTTTGTGTAGAACCTTGGTTTTGAGGGTGATATTATCTATTGGTTGCAATACCAAGAGCGGTCGACGGGAACCATTCTACCGGAATCCATTTTCTAGATCGTCGCTTCAGGTAGGTTGACATGCTCATCCTTCCGAAGAAAACCACTAGGGTCATTTTGGCAGTGCGTGAAGGTGAGCCTGTCAGGTTGAGACCTGCTTGAGGCGATAGTCTAGAGAACGGGTTCTAAAACTATGGTTCCCGCCAACCACTCTTGCTATTGTAACCAAGAGATGATATCGCCCTCATACCCAGTATTCCACACAGAGCACTTCCTTACACTGTGTCCTTAGCACCTGGTCACTTTCGTGCGAGGAGCGAATTCCTGGGGCGTAGACCAACCAATGTTTCTTTAGTGTCTACCTCTGGTGGACAGCTCTCTTACGAGTCTGAAAGGTGAGAAATGTACTCAATGACAGGAAACTAACAGGTTCTTTTAGTCCTAAAGCCAGCCTCTAGCCTAGTTGTGTAGCGGTTCCTTGGATGAGCCACTTTGGGGGAAATGTGGATTGCGTCATCCTCCCCTGCATACATGGTGCTCCCTCTGAGTGGCAAGTGGTTCCAGCCACCAAGGACCTTGGAATGTTCTAAGATGCCTCTTAAAACCCTTTCTCCCCCTTTGGGTCATAAACAAAATTAGTCACCGGGCTGGGATTTGACCGTGTAATCTCTAAGTCACTGGGATTAGTCACAAGAAGTAACTGTGGAACGTCTAAGCCACAAGGAGTTATCCTAGGTAGTGTTTGCTGGCTATACTATCCAGATAGGACTGAGGGGACTTGCTCCAAAGGAGCAGTGCATGCCTTGTCTATCTGGACCAGACGTAGGGGACTGAATCCAAGGGAGGAGTGCATTCCTAGTCCATCTTGTGCCTCTCCAAAGATGAACCATGGACAAGGAGCATATCAAGTCAAGAATTTTCTTTGCACCTCTATCCCTTAGCTGTAAGATCTCTCCTCTCTCTAGCAGTCTTTGCCTCTGTTTCGTCCGCTACGTTGACCATACGGATGCCTCTAGTACCTTCAGAGTGCAATTTACTGTCCAATGCCTTTGTCATGCAATCTGCGAGCATCTTCCTCGTTACCACATATTCGAAGGCCACGATGGCCTTTCTAACCAGGTCGCGTGAGTAGTGGTACCAAATGTCGATTTCCTTGGTCCGCCGGGAGATGACATCATCATATGGCATTTTCATGGCGCTCGTTCTGACGATGCGGACCTCTCTTACCTCCGTTTGTTGCACTTTCATCTCGGCAAGCAAAGTGCGTACCTACTATGCCTCCTTGTATGCTTCTGACAGAGCGATGTACTCTGCCTCAACGGTAGAGAAGGAAACGCGGTATTACTTTGTTCTTACCTAAGAGACTAAACCACTGTTCTAGAGGCACACAAAGCGTGAGGTAGACTTCCTGTCATCAATTCATCCTCTCAAGTTGGCGTCTGTGTAGTACACTAGCAGTAGCGGGTCAGATCCTTCTTGGCCTCCAAACTCGAGTAGTATGTGTCGGGTCTTGTCTAGATAGCGCATGATGTGCTTGACTGCTTGCGAGTGTTGTGGCCGTGGATTGGCTACAAACTTGCTCACTTGTCCTAGAACATAACAAAGATCAAGGGGTATTCCTACCATGGCATACATGAGGCTGGTAATTGCAGACAGGTAAGGAATGTTCTCCATCTCACACCGTTCTGCGTCCGTGCTGGAGCTGATTGAGAGGAAGACTTCATGTCTCTTGTCATGGGTGTGCTGATGGGCTTGCCGCCTTCCATGTTCTAGCGTTTGAGGACCTCCATGATGTACTTGGTCTGATTCAGCTCGATGGTGCCTACTGCTCGGTTGTAGTGGACGGCTATCTTGAGATAGAATTCGAGCGAACCCCTGTCCATCTTCACCGTGTTGCTGAGATGTCTCTTTAGCATGTTCATAGCTGGAGCGATGAAAAGCAGATGATCAGGTCATCCACGTTGAGTGCAACCAGCGTCAAACCTTGCTCATCCTCTTACATATAGACACTGTCAACCTGCGTGAGACAACGGCCTAGAAAAGAGGAACCATTGTGTTGGACCTGGTTTTCTAGACCGTCGCCTCAGGCAGGTTGACAAAGAGTTATGGGCCCATACTAAATAGTTGTAAGGCACGCTTCTGTACACTCTCTTGCACTCTCTATCTTGCAGCGCGCATCAGCTCTATCAGCTCCATGTACTCCATGCACTCCTTCAGCTCCGACGGCGTGTGCTGGCACTTAGCAAAAAAAGGCCAAGGATAAGCTCTGCCCTTGGAGGTACGACCCTTGGGCCCTAAGAAGGAAAAGCTCTGCCCTTGGACATACGACCCTGGGTCGCTAGTGTGCGTTCGTCTTTCTTTGCAGGTGATCAATAGCTAAGGGATAAGTGACGGGTCTGCACCTTATAAACCGGTAGCAAAGAACAGCCTTTATCGGCCTGAGTGAAGCACAGAAGTAGAGAAGTAGTATGACGACACTCGCGACGCTCACTCTCGAGTAGGTCAATGGCGGGATGTCAAAGTTCACAGGGTTTGGTTTTCCCTTGTGGAGATGGCAATTTGAGATTGTCATGAGGGTGCGTTGTTGCTTGAAGAGGTTCCTTGGAAAAGAGGTTGAAACTCCAAAAAAGATCCTGGATATGAAGCGTGGAGTGTAAAAAATGACATGGCGGTTGCGATTCTTGTGACATCAATGCATGAGTGACAACATGTCCACCTCCAAGGTATCACGCATGCATCAAAGGCTTATGAGAAGCTTGCACGTGTACACCAATCAACGACTCTTGCAAATGGCATCTTCATCCTTCAAAAGCTGGTTTCCATCAAGGTGAGCAAGGGAGGGTCAATTCCGGACTTCCTGTTGTAGTTTGATAGACTTCTGAACCAAGTAACCCAAATGAATTGGGAAATCGACACCAACATGCAGGCCATGATCCTCCTCATGGCGCTACGTGAGAGCTGGGGTCCTCTGATCACCGTCTTTATATGTTAAAAGGAGGAGCATTTGACGTATGAGGCAGCGTCCCAGTACGTGCGTAACAAGGCCATGCATCGCAGCAGTAGTTAGGCTAACATCTTAGCCTATGTTGCATAGTATGACGGTCATGGCAGTTGTAGCACTTGAGGAACTCCATAATGTACTTGGTCTGGTTTAGCTCGATGGTGCCTGCTACTCGACTGCAGTGGACGGCTATCCTAAGGTAGAACTCGAGCTGACCCATATACTTCATCTTTAACCTGTTGTTGTGATCTGTCTTCAACTTGTTCAACGGCCCGACTTACGACAAGCAGGTGATCATGTCATCCATGTACAGTGCAACCTGCATCAAGCCTCGATCATCCTCTCGCAAATAGACACTGGGGTTATTGCTGTACTGTGTGAAGGTGGGCCCAGCCATGAAGCCAACCATCACCTTCTACCACATCCTTGGGGCATGTTTTAACCTGTAGAGTGGTTTGACCAGTTTGTAAACATTGCTTGATGAAGCTTTCAGTCCCTTGTACACATCCATTAGCACTTATCTGTCTAGCTTCCCATAGAGGAAAGCTGTCTTGGCATCCATTTGGTGGACCTCCATATTGTTTGCATTAGCGATACCCAACATGGATGAGATGTAGGCAAAGATGATGACACGCGCGAAGGTCTCCTCGTACTCTGAGCCTGTACGCTCGAAAAACCCCTTCGCCACAACTCTTTCCCTGTACTTGTCAATAGTAGCTCCCTGGTTGAACATTTTTTAGAGTATCCACTTTGACCCTACCACGTGCACATTTATTGGCCTGTCCATGTGGACCCATGTTCCGTTATCTTAAATGGATGAGAGTTCACTATCGACTACCTGTATACATGTTGCCGCATCTAGCATGTTCATAGCCTTTGTCATGATCACAAGCTCTCTATGAGCCAAGCATGAGCAGCTCAATCCGGTCCATTTTGTACTCTCAACATCGTACTTGAGCGGAGGTTTCTTTAGCGCATCCTACCCTGGAATATAGCTGGTGGTGTTTGAAGGCTTAGTTGCTTCGGTAGCTCCTACGCTGCCAATGATCTGTTGTTCGAGGTAGAGCTACCAGCCTCAGAGCTTGACTTAGAGGCCTTGCACGACTCAGACTTAGTATCAAAGTTCCTCGCAATGTCAGCCCACACAGCCACTCAATGTGTAACACCAACCTTCACTGGCACCATTTGCTAGTTCTCAAGTGCATGATCACATGACTCGAGGAAGACAACCCACTCACCTGCTTTGGGAGCATGGTTAGGTTCCAATGACTCTCCCTCGCTAAGTGTCCTTTCTTCAAACTCAATATCTCGAATCCTCATTAGCTTTCCACCTGTTTGATCCCATAGCCTCTACGCCTTGTGTGAAGTGTCATATCTAATCATTACACGCTTACAAGCGCGTTCATCAAGCTTGCCACTTCCTTCTCCTGCTTTGACCTTTGCCCAGACAGAATAACCAAAGACCGTGGCGCTGCCTCCTATGTTTGCAAACATCAGTCCAAGCCGTGACGCTGCAGGAAGAGGCAATGCTTGTAGTGGTAAGGGTTCAAAGCGTCCTTGGAAGTGCCACAGCTTTGGCAAGCCTAGGTATTTGGCACGAGAGTGTAGGGCTACCAAGAAGGAAGACGAATATCATGGTGGTAGAAACGAGGGCAAAAGAAAGGGTAAGAAGGAGTTGATGAACATAATGGCTGAGAGCATGCCGACAACCAGGGAGGTGGCAATGCTCAAGCCTGGAGCCTACAGGCTCGACTCTGGTATGAACCACCACTCTTCAAGGGACAATGATGATTTCATCCCCATTGGGAACACCGAACGTTGCCTCACGTATGCCAATGGCAACCTTGTTCATGCACAAGGCGAGGGAGATAAGTTGATGAGTATCAATGTGAACGGTGCTGAAAAAACACTTGAAGCTAGAGAACATTGTCTTTATGCCATCTTTTGCAACAAACCTCTTGTTAGTGTCCAAAATCACAAACCAAAACATGACGGTCCTCTTCACACTGGAGGAGGAGAAAGATCCAATGCATAATAAAAGACCGCGCATACAAGCCACGAATGATGGAAGAAGACATTGAGGAATAAGGAAGATGTTCCTGGAGTGCAAGGACGAGACCTGCGATGCATAGCTGCACCACATGGATTCGAAGTAGAAGGGGAGAAGAGGATGAAATGAGAGGGATGAGACCACCGTCGTCTAGACATGCCGTGCACAGTCCCAACTAGAAAAGGCTAGGCAAGTAGTAGCACAACATGCCATCAATCTTTATTACTATGAACTAGATACTGTACCAGATCATGTACTTGGTTCCTAACCTTCGAAGAGATTTACCCCTCCCATGTGTACTCTCTACATTCCGCGTCCCTGCCTTGTGTTGCCCCTGATGTCATAGCCACGGACTATGGGATCAAGTACGTGAGTGGCCAAAACCCGAGTTGAAGTGAGCTGCCGGCGGTACCCTTGCCGGTACATGGCCGCGGAACGGGGTTCTACGGAGAGGAGCTGGAAGCCACGAGGTAGCGGCTTGTGTGTGGCAGTAAGAGGTTCGCGAAATGTGACCCACCGGTGAAGATCTCACGTATAAGTCTATACATGTAATTCGCGGAATTATTTGTTTCTCAGGATCCTGACCGTATATCTGTGGCCGTGCAAGCCTTATATAAGCAGTATGTGCTATGGTTGTGCAGAATCCGCGGACAGCGTGGAACAAAGCAGGTGGGACGAAATCTAAGGAAACAAAAAACCGGGGGTATCAATGGCATGGTGCGGTCAGCGTAGACAGTTCCATGCTCTTTGCTCAGCGGAACCACACGTATCCTTCAGACGAGTCATTGATGTCAGTGGCAAGCTTTGTGTATCAGGATCTTTGGCAACAATAACAGCAGCGATCACTACGGTGCTTCCTGCCGCAACGAGCCACTGCCTACGCAGGCAGCCGGAACTCCTCCCCTCTCCTGTCCTGCACCCCAATCAGCTCCTTACCAGGTTTCAATCCGCTCGCTCAACACCGTCGGGTGGCTCCATGGCTAGAGCAGTTGCAGTGGCACTGTATCATGGACGTCATGGGCGAGCGTATGGAAGTAGAGACCATCTCCACTTTTGGCAGCCGTGGATCTAGCCAGTCCAAGCACGGATCGAAGGAGCATGAAGCTGTTGTCCTGGCACCGCAGTAGTTCTCCGATACCCCACCATCATTGGAGCAGCCCTCTGTAGGTAAACTAAGAGCCTACCATGGACTAGTATACGGACACCGCGGCAGGGAGCAGCCCACGGCAGTAGCCAATTCCTTGTTGCAGAAATCATCATCTATGATGCATCCTCCGCTTGAGGTGGTACAACATGTGGAACAACCTTGGTACCACAAATACTCTACGCTAAGCGAGCAACAGTTAGTGGCCTAGCAGCAGCCGCAGGTAAGGGTGCACTCAATTTCCAAGAATTGCGATTCAAGAACCGAGGTTCTCGTTTCAAAATAGGATCCGCGGTTCCGGTTCCAAGATTATTGAATCTTCCAAGAACTGCGGTTCGTAAACCCATGCAGATGGAGGGGATAATGGATGGATATGGATGGGCTTTGGGGCTTTTTTTGCTGATATTGCAGCCTTAGAGGCCATGTGAATAGTTCAATCATGTACACGTAGACAATGGAGAAGTGTTGACTGGCTTTCTAATTATTTTGTTAAAGAAAATATCCAAGGTTGGAGCCGATCATGCTTCAAATTCCTTGCGCACCAGGGGATTGTATGTGGAACCGTTGCCAGAACCGCAGTTCCATGAGAATCGCAGTTCTCGAATCGGAACCGCGGTTCCGGTTCCGATCTAGAACCAAAACCGCGGTCCTGGTTCCATTATGAGAATCGCGGTTCCGTACTGGTGTGCATCCTTAGCTGCGGGCCGACATCATCCCCGTAGGGAGCACGGCCTCCAAGCAGGACGAGAAGCTGGGGATGAATCCACCACCACGGTTGGACAAAGTGGGACAGGCGGATGGGCTGGCACAGACCCCGGTGCCAGGTCTGCAACAGAAGCCAATACACCTGCGGCAGCAAAACATGGGAACCACGCAAGAGGGAAAACCGGCATCCCCTTTTGCCCAGGGTTCCGTACAACCGACGCACCAGCAGCAATCTACCCAGGCATCCTTGCCCGCCGAAACAATGCCGATGGGACCTGCATTCCCCACAACAAGAATGACTGAACCACCTGTGTATCAGCTGCAGCCATATCGTGGAACTGTACAAGTAAGGATCATGCCGTAACTACTTACGACGGGAATTCTAGCCATGGCTATCAAACTATAGCAAATGAACCAGCAAAGGCACTGATGGGTGCCGCGCCACCAAGAAGCGTGATTCCCATGATAGGGATGCCACGAACCAGCTACTAGCCACAACGGGTGATAGCACTGACACAAGTAGCGACCGCGGCGTAGCACGCTGTGATGGAACCAGACCCACCACAAATGATGTAGTGTTTTGGGATCCTCACCCATGGGGGTGCGACCACTGGGCCTTGTGGGATCCAACTATTGATATAGCAGCAGTTGCAGCATGGAGGTATGATGTTGATCCACCCTTGAGCAACAGTTTTCCACTCGTGGCCAACTCTGCAGAAACAGCTGGTGAGCATCACGTAAGTACGAGCAAATCAACAGCCTTTCGTACCCGGCACGCAGCCACCGTTGCCCCAAGGGACACCACCACCACCTCAATATCCCGCACAGGCCTACTAACAGCTTCATCCACCGCAATTAACGGGAACCATGCCAGCCGGTGTGTGTCTTCAGGTCCAACCACTGATCTCCCAACTCCGCCGGTACCACAAGGCTACCCACACCCACCATTGCCCCAAATGGCAGGAGGTTAGTACCTTGAAGGGACAACGGTCCATTCCCTCCTAGTGGCACCAGCCGCGGCTACCAGTACTGCAGTGGTTCCCACAACACAGGCTTATTAGATGCGTCAGCATGTGACATCGCAGACACAGGCAACGCCCCTTGGTATAACGTTCTTCTCCACACCTTACACCACCTGACTGCAGCACCTCCCTGGTACATGCATCAGTCACACACACACCCAGGCTCTCAGATACCCTCACGGCAACCCTCGATACAACCCGAGCATGCTGGATACTCTAGAGCCTAGCCTGCCAATCTTCACCCTCCACCTGCTGTGACTACATTGACGACTAACCGTAGTATTGTACATCAGCTACAGTACATTTGTTGTAAGTGTGCAATACTCTTGAGGCTGAATACCTTCAAGGGAGTCCCTAATGAGGACCCCTGGATTTGGCTGACGCAAATCACACTTGACGCAAGCATTGGGTGGATCCCACCTGACATCTACCCTGCTACTACAAAAGTACACCTCCAAGGAGCTATGGACAACTTGTACAATGCACGCACCCTTCCTGTCCCTTGAGGACTTCGAAAAGGCTCTTATTGAATACCTCAAGCACCTGATGAAAGAAGAGGCCCTGCAGAAGATATAGAAGGAACTCATGCGCAAGGACGATGACATCTTTAGATTCTTAGATCAGTTCCTCAATTGGGCTTTTGTGGCCAATAACCTGCAACAAGAAGGTCTTCCGCTGTGGGTTCTCCTACAGAACCTGATCCGCGCACTCCCCGACAGGGTCAGCAGGCTCATGATTGCTGATCGGTACCGCTCTCTCCAGGACGCGGTGCAACATGCCATGGCTATATCCACTCGGCAATGGTCTGCTCGCCAGCATCAAGGTGGAGAGACCCACGCACCACCTGCTTCACAGAGCAAGCCTCCGTCTCAGAAGTCTAAGGTTTGCTACACCTTCCAGTGCCGTGAGCACATTGCCTGAGATTGCCCTCGACATTGCCAAGCAGCTCCGCAACCGGACCCTGTCCAATAAAATCATATGGCCCAGCAATGGCATCAGGTTTTACAGCCAGCCATGGCCTGGTCAACAGCAGCAACAACAACAACAGCAGTAGCAAACCAGCCCGCCCCCTCCTGGGCAGGCTCAGACGCCTCAGAGAACAGGCCAGAGCATCTTGCCAAACCTACTACCTCTCATCGCGGCTGGCGTCTAATGTCAAGCTGGGGTTGCCCATGGCGGAGGATAAGACTATAGAGGTAGCACTCACACTTGAGGAGACGGAATTCATCACATGAGCTTGTCGGTTAAAAATCTGCAAGTGGAGCTTGTAAGAAGCCACGCAAGTACAAAACAACCTATGGCGCAAGGCAAATATCATAGAGGTCCGGGTGCAAGATGCCGTTCCAGCCCGTTTTGTGCGGCCCCCTGAGAAACGCCGCACCACGGATCTCGCACAAGCAAAGAATCCAGCTGTCACAACCATCGCCTCTGCTCTTTAGACAATCCTCATCACTGCGCAAGACCCCCCGGAACCCGTGGAGAAGCTCTTCACCACTCCAATTGTATCCGTGAACGTCTTTGACTTCCTTCCTCTACATCCCGAGCTGGCTCTATGGCACAAAGAGGAGTTTACTAGGGCCAACCACCGCCTCCAAGCTGTTTGTATCTCTCTCACATGTACCACACTGGCATATGGTACCCAAAATACGTGATGGATCGTAGCAAAAGCATCACATGCCTTGAAGAATGAGGAACTTGAATGGGGCTGGGCACCACACCCCTTGGAACCACCCCGCCGTGATGATGAACACTACGAGGTTGCTGATTGTATGGTGCGGAATTGTGGGCAAAAGTTCCTGGCAATCATTAACACTAGGGCCACCCATACCATGGTTGCCTTGCGCGTATTCTATCTGGTTGGATGGACGGATCGAATTATCCCCACACGGCGGCTATTTAGCAAAGCCACTAGAGGACTGGACTACGTAAACAATGAAACACAAGGGCTCCCCTTGCAAGTGGACTCCTCCACGAGCCTGTGGACGTCCAAGTCACACAAGCTGAAACCTATGACATCCTCTTCGAGATGGACTACCTCGTTCCACATCACGCCAACAGCAGTTCTCTCTTGTCGTCATGTAGCTCACAATTGCGATTGGCTCCAAAGAGTATGCTCTTATCAATGTCGTGGTCGGATGACTATGCCTGTAGCTGGCGGCGTGCCCTTCTCCCTCTCTGTTGCTATCCAAGAGGATTCACAGACTCATCCCCAGTAGGTTTCCGCACCTGTGGAAGCCACGCTAGATGCCCAACTTGTTCCGGCCGCAGAATGGCAACAGTTGACCATGGACTTGGCAACACTAGGCAAGCAGAACAACATTGTTGGATTATGGCATGGGGGAACAGGTATTTGGCCAAGGCGTATCCCTCGATGAGGAAGAGGAATTCTACCCCATATGCATCCAGTCTCCACCACCGTCCCCTCGCAGGAACCACATATTCCACACTCGTCTCTCTCCTTTGCAAAGACAAGACTTCTGCGACCTGCTCAAATGTTTTGCAGACATTTTTGCTGGCTCACTAACGGACCTTGGGACCGTTGATGCTTTCCATGTCATCTCCACCAGGAGAGCCTCCCCGACCAAGCAAAAGGTTTGTTGCATACTCCCAGACCAATAATAGATTATCAATGAGGGTCTTACAAAGTTGAAGGCACAAGGAATGATCGTTCCCATAGTAAGCCCAAGGCGTACCAACCTATTCATTCCCGGCAAGCCTGACAAATTTAAGCAGTTCTGTGTTGACTTCCGCGACCTCAACCGGGTCACGAGGAAGGAGGCCTACCCCATGCCTGTGATCGTTGTCATTCACGAACAACAGCAAGGCCGCGGATGGTTTGCAAAGCTCGATGTCAAAGCAGCTTTCCATGCAGTGCCGATGCATCCTGATTCTGTTGAAAAATTGCCCCTATGCATGCCCAAGTGTGGCGTCGGGAGGCGCTGACGAGCCGCCAGAAAATGGAAACTCCGCTCAGGCGGATCTGGTGACTCAATGTTTTCTCTGATCGTAGAATGGAAGATTGCCCCTGAAAGTCGATGAGTCGCTGAGTGCGGTGGAAATTGTTTCGCCGCAATTGGACAAGTATCGAGGGAGATATAGCCTTCCAAAGTTGGGGTATGCGCAACGGCTCTGGGAGCCGGCTGAGACACGAAATCCGGTCGATAATCGACCGTACCGAGTAACAACAATACCATCTGGAGAAAATGCTCCGATAATCCTGCCGAGGCGTCCAGTGGATGATCCACCTGATCCGGCGGATCATCCACCGGATCCAGTAGTGCAGGTTGATACTGAGGGACTTAGCCAAAATCCTGGCTCGACGTCCGAAACCCATGAGTACGTTTTGTTACTCGGGGGTCAAAATTCTGACTGCAGGTCCGCGGACAGGTTTCGAACTTTGTCACACCCCATCACCAAACACAACCCAAAAGTGGGTAGGGTACGTGGAATCTGTGCAGGGGACCCATACACCACATGCAATGGGACATGTGCCTTGGGAAAGGCGCTTCGCACGTTAATGAAGGCGCCACGGCAAGTGGCCACGTCAGGCTTCTGTGGTGGGTGAGACCTGTGCTTGGGCAAGCATAACTTGAGCTACACTTGGTCGAATTGTGCACGGTTTGGTGTGTTGGGAAGCTCATGACTAGCCCTATAAATGTTGTGATCATGTCCATGTTGAAAAACTAACGCAAAACGACATCATTCCCTTCGCTAACTGACTGTCTCTAAATTCCTTCTCACATAGCGTGAGACGACCAAAAAGCTCACGCTCAGTCTCAGATTCACCCAAAACAGTAGACGTGAACCACTAGAGACGATCAGACAAACGTGGAGACCGCATCACGCGGATCTCATCCTAACAAAGGGTTATGGATCCACGGGTTTGAACGCCTTAAACGTTCACGTCTTCCGTAGCGTACGGCATCGTCATCTTGGACGTCGCCGTGATATTCTGAGAACTCGTCGGAGTAGCAGCTGCGCACATGGCCCAGAAGGAGACACAACCCATTCTGACGTATGCGGGCGGCCCCGGTTTCGGGCTATGGAGGTGGCAGTTCAAACTGCACCTCTCGCATAAGGGACTGCTGGATGTCATGCTGGGAAAGGAGGTGCTCACAAAGGCAAATGCTACGGACGCGAAGAAGTAGGCCTTCGAAAAGAACACGAAGGCGCTCATGCTCCTGGTATCCGAGACAGCCGAGTCGCAGTGGGGCTACTTCCAAGGCTGCAAGCTGGCAGCCGAAGCTTGGCAAAAGCTCTAGCCATCCACCAATTGAAGTCACTGGCGAAGAAAATCTTTGCGATGAAGCGACTCCTCACGGTGAGAATGGAGGACGGAGATGATGTCATCTCCGCCATGCAGCAGATCGAGTCGCTCGCATTACAAAGTAATGACGTGGGATGGAAGATCAACACGTAGATGCAGGCGATGGCCCTCCTCATGGCTCTACCTGACAGTTGGGGTCCACTCATCACCGTCCTTGGAGGATGGTCAGAGGACAAGCTCACCTATGGCACGGTCGCAGAGTACATCCGCAATGAGGCGCAACTTCGGAGCTGCGGGGAGTCCTCGTCTTCCTTATCGGCCCTCCTCACCAAAACGCATGGTGGCGGAAGCGGGGCCAAGGAAGTGGCAGAAAGGGCAGCGGCAAGAAGGGCGCCAAGAAAGGTGCGCGCCGCAACTGCGGCAAGGAGGGCCATTGGGCTAGAGAGTGCCCGGAGGAGGCAAGGACCAGCGGCAAAAACAGGAAGGGCAGGTCGCTCCTCAATAGCAACAAGAACTACTTCCTCAAGAAGGCCAACAGGCGGTGTCTGGATTCCGAGGCCGAGGAGCACACCCAAGTAATGAAGGTGGGGTTCGTCACCTACGAGAAGTCCTCCAAGTCAATGGTGGTCGCGAACGACAAAGTCGAGCCAGCGGCCGGCCAAGGCGATGTGGAGGTAGACGTCGTGGTGGGCGGAAAGAAGGAGTTGTGCACAATCCGTGATGTGCAGCACGTCACCGGCCTGGCAAACATCCTGAGTGTTAGCCGCTTGACGAACAAGGGATATCAGGTGCTCTTCCGCATGAAAGGCGTAGTGGTGTGCATCGACGGCGACGACGAGGTCGTGCTGGAGGCAAAGTGCGAGGGCGGTCTCTACATCGTGGAGACCAAAGTGGTCCCCGTGGCATACGACACAACAGATTTGCAAGAGCACGTTGTCAACATGGCCAAGGGAGGAAGCGCTGATCTGGAGCTCTCCCACCGACGGTTGGGGCATTTGGCGCCTGCAACCGTTAAGGAGATGGCGAAGCGCGACATGGTGCATGGTCTCGTCATCGACGATGCAGACGCGGCAGCAGATGCAGCAGCGCAGAAAAAGTGAGAGCCTTGGAGTTTGGGCAAGGCCCGACGCAAGCCGTTTAATGAAAACGCGGCTCGCGCAAAAGACCTGCTGGAGGTCGTGCACAGCGATGTCTGCGGACCGTTCAAAATGCCGTCAAACAGCGGCATCAGATACTTTGTCACATTCATTGACGATTGCAGCAGGAAGCTCTACGTATATTTCATGAAGCGGAAAGGCGAGGTCCTGGACCGGCTGAAGGAGTACGTCGCAGCGGTGGAGAGGCAAACTAGCCGGAAGGTTAGAGCGCTACGAAGCGATTATGGCGGAGAGTACGTGGGCCATAGCGGGTGGATGAAGCAGCAGGGCATCAAGTGGGAACCCACTACGCCGTACTCGCCATAGTCCAATTGAGTGGCGGAGCAGGAAAACCAGACGCTGCTCAACATGGTATGGACCATGCTTGTGGATGCGGGATTGCCGCGAGGTTTCTAGGCGGAGGCTGTGCGTACAGCGAGCTACACCATCAACCTCATCCCAACAGCAGTGCTCAAGGGCTAGGGCAGCTGGAAGACACCGCTGGAGGTTTGGAACGGGCGTAAGCCAAACGTGGCGCACTTGAAGGTGTTCAGGTACAATGCGCACGCGATGGTAGAGGCGGCGCAACGACGTGACAGCTAGTTAGAACCGCGGGCAAAGCCGTGCTTGTTCCTCGACAACGAGAGTGCGCAAAAAGCATATCGGCTCTGGGACCTGTGCACGCAAGAGATCATCCGCAGCCGTGACGTCGAGTTTGACAAGCAGCAGAGCTTTAGCAGCAGCAGGAACGACATGAGCATCGAGAACACTCCAAAACTGGGGGAGTGGTTCCAGCTCCTTGACTACGAGGAGGAGCCGGCGGACGCGGAGGTCGATGATGCGTTGTCGGAGCACCGCGGTGCAGCAGGTGCAATAGCCAATGCGGAGGTCTCCGACGATGATGCAGTTGGGCTGGAGATCCGGCGCAAATGATCCGTCAAAGGAGGCACCGCGGGTGTCGAAGCGCACACTCTCGGCAGATTTTACGTCGGGCGTTGGAGAAAAGTCCTCTGGACGCGCCGCCCGTCCGGTTGATGATTCACCAGAGCGGGAGGGATCCTCAGGGAGCCATCGGGTCGATGATTCACCGGATCGGGCTGAGTCGGAAGGATCGCAGCAGAGCGATTAGACACCAAGACTACCGCGCTGCAGTAGGAGGCAACAGAAAGCAAAGAAGCGTTTCTACGTAGGCACCGGTCGATGGATCGGCATGACGCGGTGCATGCTGGCTGCATCAACGGAGCCGACGACTGTGCAAGAGGCACTTGCGCGGCCCAAGGGAAAGCAGTGGGACGCTGCCATCAAGTCGTAGTTGGTGTCCATTACTGAAAACGACACGTGGCAGGTAGTTGACATGCCGAAAGACGCCAAGGTCATCGGCTCCAAGTGGGTCTTCAAGACCAAGCTCACAAAGGAAGGTGTGGTAGACAAGTACAAGGCGCAGTTCATGGCGAAGGGGTACGCACAGAGTAAGGGCGAGCACTACGATGAGTCGTTTGCCCCCGTCGCCAAGTTCACAAGCATCCGGGCAATCCTGGCGGTGGCAGCCGCAAAGGATATGGAGCTCCACCAAATGGACGTAAAGACGGCCTTCCTCAATGGCAGCATCGACAAGGAAATCTACATGAAGGTGCCGGAGGGGGTGGAGGCGCCGGAGGGCAAGGTGTGTAAGCTGCGACAGTCCTTGTACGGGCTAAAACAATCGCCCCGTTGCTGGTACCAACAGATGGACAGCTTCATTGCACAACTTGGCTTCAAGCTCTGTGAGGTAGATCATAGTGTGTACGTGCGGCGTAGCAAGAAGCTCCATCAGATTTTCACACTCGACGTGGACGATCTGATCTTGTGCTCCTCAGACCTGCCGAGCCTACAGCAGTTGAAAGAGCAGCTGAGCAGCAACTCCAGATGTCGGACATGGGGTGAGCATTACGCGGAACCGCAGGACGCGCACGCTTGAGCTGGGGCAGGCCAAATACGTGGCCAAGGTGCTGAAGCGGTACGGCATGGAGGACTACAAACCAGTGTGCAGTCTTATCTCCACTACCTATGAACTGAATGCGGCAATGGCGCCGCAAACAAAAGAAGAGCGGGAGGATATGGCAGGGATGGCCTACCAATCGACGGTGGGCAGCCTCATGTACGCCACGGTGGTGACTCGACCGGACCCGGCCTACGCGGTGGGCCAAGTGAGCAGGTACGTGGCCGATCCATGGCCACTAGACTGGCAGGTGGTCAAGCGCATCGTCCGCTACCTCCTGGCAACGCGGCACGCGGGCCTGAGGTTTGAGGGCAAAGGGCGGGCGGACCCTTTGTGTCTGGTCTGCTACACGGATGCAGACTACGCTGGCGATGTGGACAAGCGGAAGTATACATTCGGCTATGTGTTCTTCCTCGCTGGTGTAGTAGTCTCGTGGTGGAGCAGGAAGCACGACTGTGTCGCCACCTCCATAGTGGAAGCTGAGTACATCACGTAGGCCGAGGCGGTCAAGGAGGCAGTATGGCTCCGTACGTTGCTGGGGGAGCTGGGCGTGCCGCAGCAGGAGACTACGGTGGTGTAGGAGGATAACACCGGCTCCATCTCGTTGACCAACAACTCGACGCAGCACATGAGGACAAAGCAAACCGACGTGCGTTATCACTACGCACAAGACATGGTCGAGAAGGGGTAGGTTGTGCTGCAGCACTCCAGCACGCACAGGATGCTTGCGGATTGCTTGACCAAAGCGCAACCCGCAGACCGGCACGCGATGAGCGTGGCTGGACTTAGGATGACCAGCTATGATGGGCTGGAAGGCACAGCAGAAGATGAGTGAGAGCAAGTACGAGCAGCAGGCATGGAAGGTACAAGGGGGAGAATGTTGAAAAATTGCCTCTCTGCATGCCCAAGTGCGGCGCCGAGAGGCGCTGACGAGTCGCCAGAAAATGGAAACTCCGCTCAGGCGGATCTGGCGACTCAACATTTGCTCGGATCCTAAAATGGAAGATTGCCCCTAAACGTTAATGAGTCGATGAATCCGGTGGACGTTGTTTCACCGGAATCGGATAAGTATCGAGGGAGGTATGGCCTTCCAAAGTTGGGATATGCGCAGCAGCTCTGGGAGCCGGCTACGACTCGAAATCCGGTCGATAATCGACCGGACTGAGTAACAAAAATACCATCTGGAGAAAATGCTCCAATAGTCCTGCCGAGGCGTCCGGTGGATGATCCATGTGATCCGCCGGATCATCCACCGGATCCAGTAGTGCAGGTTGTTACTGAGGGACTAAGCTAAAATCCTGGCTCGACGTCCGAAACTCAGTATTACGTTTTGTTATTCGGGGACTTCATCAAAATTCTGTGTGCAGGTCTGCGGAAAGGTTTCGAACCTTGTCACACCCTATCACCAAACACGATCCAAAAGTCGGTAGGGTGCGTGGAAACGGTGCAGGGGATCCATATACCATGTGGAATGGGACATGCGCCTTGGGAAAGGCGCTTAGCACGTGAAGGCGCCACGGCGAGAAGCGGCGTCAGGCTTCTATGGTGGGTGAGACCTGCGCTTTGGCAAGCATAACTTGAGCTACACTTGGTCGAATCACGCATGGTTTGTTGTGTTGGAAAGCTCATTACTAGTCCTATAAATGTTGTGATCATGTCCATGTTAAAAAACTATTGCAAAACGACGTTATTCCCTTTGCAAATTGACATTCTCTAAATTCCTGCTCACATAGAGTGAGGCGACCAGAAAGCTCACGCTCAGTCTCAGATTCGCCCAAAACAGTAGACGTGAACCACAAGAGACGATCAGACAAACTTCCGGACCGCATCACGCGTATCTCATCCTGATAGATTCCATCGCCAAAACTGCTTTTGTCACGCTCGAGGGGCTCTATGCTTTCACCTGCATGCCCTTAAGGGTCCGTAGCGCCAGTGCAACATTCCAACACGTCGTGGACTGTACTCTCCGTGGTATCCCTAACATGAAATGTTACATTGATGACATCATGGTCGCTGCCCATGGCATTGTAGAGCTCTTCTCATCACTTACTACTATGTTATCCGCCCTTCGCGCTACCAACATGACGTTGAAAGCCGCCAAGTGCTCCATCAGTGCCACGGAAATGGAATTCTTGGGCTTCGTCACGAGTGCCGACAACATCAAAACGGACCAAGAAAAGATTGCTGCAATCAAGGAGTGCTGTCAGCCCACCACTACGGCACAAGCTAAGTTCTTCCTTGGTTGCATATCCTTTTACTGCAAGTTTGTGCGCGATCATGCACGCATCATCCGCCCCTTCAGCAGCTTATACACCAGGATGTCCCCTTTGAATGGATCCCGGAGTGTGTCGCTACATGGGCAGAGATGAAGCATCGGCTGGTGACAGCGCCCATGCTGGAATTCCTTTGCTTTAATTCCCCCTTCTTCGTCACCACTGACTTGTCGTGGGACAGTCTTGGTGCGCTTCTATCGTAGACATTCCAAGAACCCGTCCAACGGATCATAGTGTACGCCAGTCGTGTATTCATGGATGGTGAGCAAAAGTACTTCCTGGTGAAGGGCAAGTGTCCGTTAGTACTCTCGGCTCTCTAGCATTCCGCAACTACATAAAGAATGGGAAACCGTTCACAGTCCTGACTGACCGTCAAGCCCCATAATTTCCCTCACCGCACAGGATCATGATGGTATCTTGGCCAAGTGGGCTCTCATCCTCCAAGGATAAAACGTGAAGATCAAACCTCAGCCTGCTTTGGCCAACCGTAACGCGGACACTCTCAGTTGCCTTCCGCGGGAGGCCTGGCCAGCGTCCGCGGATCGGCACGTAGAACCCACAAGCGCCCCACTACAATCCTCTCCATCCACCGATGTTGAACCTCAGTGAGAGGGTATTGCTTGCAAATTTACCCGGGATGAGTACGACATCATGCATCAACTCCTGGCTGAATCCCACTTCGCGGATGTAGAGGCCGTGGAGATACCCCCCACTCTTCCCACCGATGGTCTCTAGTTGGCTCGCCGCTTCAATCCCACGATTCACAACTGGACCTTGGAGGAACCTACCGCACACCTTCCCTCACGCTTGTCTCTCCCACAGCCACGATGCGTCTCCTCGCAGTCTCGCCTGTCCTCCCTCCTCCAACAGCATCGTCGGCTCCTACTGCCTCCCCTATTCTGGACAACCGCCACACTCTTTCCTTTGTTGATTTCCTCCTACACTCCCTGACATCCGCAGACTACCTCCAATCTCTCTTCTCCTCCTTTAACCCCTCACTCTCTCCTGCCAGCATCCGCGTGTCTTACTCCTTCAACAACAACATGGGAGTTTTACATGGCAGCCCGCGAAGTCCTAACAGGTCACTCCCGCATGCGGACAAACGCTGCCCACGTAGCACATGCTTGGGCTCGTGGTCCCCCCCTTCCCAGACGACCTGCGCTCGTCGAGGTCCACGTGGCCTGGTGCTACGTCTGGGTCTGTGGCCAGAAATTTGTGGCCATCGTGGACACCGAGGCCACCTACACCACCATCGCGCTACGGATGGTCTGACCTTGAACGTCGACCATCTCATCAAACCTACCCGACTCCGTGTTTCCATCTCCATCGGTGCCATGGATGCACCTATCGGCCAGATTGAGGCCCTCCCCATCCAAGTCACCGACGTGCATGCACCGCACGCTGTGCAGGCATGCGATGTGTGCACATACGACGTGCTCCTGGTAGCGGACTAGATCGCGCCACACAAAGCCGATACAATACAAGGCGTAGGCATTCTCAGTCTCATTTTGGCTTCGAGCATTCGATCTTTCACTCTGCATTTTACCTCACTCCGACCGCTCCCAACCTCTCCTCCCATGGTCACTACACCAATCGGCTCCGGCACCGGACTCACTCGTCGTGTCACACGAAGCTTTGGTTTAGCTTGAGGCACACTTCCCTCCATGGCTCGCCATTTCAGAGCGGAAACAGTGTCCTTGTAAAGGGGGGGGGGTAGTGGCTCACAACGCAAGCTACAACCGCAATCTGCTGACTGAGCTGCGGCACCCACTACTCGCACCAGACGTCCTGTGCCACCTGCAATAGTGGCAACAACTGGCGTACCCCGGTCATCTGGTTCCCCGGATTCTCCAACGACGAGAGTGGCGCCAATGGCATCTAGCCCGGGGCAGCACCATCATCTAGCCCCTTTGCACCTTCGGCAACAACAGTCACCCCACAACCGCCGACGAGTCCATCTGCACCTACCGAGCACTCCTCCTCTCCACCGGCCTCGGGACGCAGCCCAACCCAAGGGACAGCGCAATCCACACTCTGCGCATGAATAATCATGGAGGGTGCGCGGACGTACCTAGAAGAAAGCTATGGTGATAACAGAGATCAACCGAGGGCTAACCATTTGCTGGACGTGGTCAGCAGCATTATCATGCATCTGTAGGACAAACTCATGGAGGCAGTCCGTATGTCAAGGGGAAACTCATTCTACAACGAGGCATGGCAAATGGTACCAAAGGGTGCGACCAAGACTGCCTAGGCACTTGACCACCGCGGACGTCAAGATCAGTTGCTGCAAACAATAGGAGCGGAATGTCTCATTACAAGGCTCTACGATGTCCTCTACTTCTGGCTGGACCGTGGCATGGCGGGCGTGGCAATATTCCAACTCTGAGTTAGAGGAACCAAACCGTGTCGTCAACGTTGCCCGCAAATGGTGGTTCCTGGTCCGCCACGACCAGACCGCGGACTCCACGCGGTGCTATGTACACCTACTTCAGGGACGCACTCGAGAACTTACTATTTATCACGCCCACCAGATGTCAGCGGGAATGATGGAGGCTCCTAGCAGAAAGACCGCGGCAAGGGTATGGAAATGGGGATATCCCATCCAACTTGTAACCATCATATGGATAGTCTAGTACACACTTGAGGAGCCTGCATGCGTCTCAACAGTGGAAAGACACAATGAGAGCTGGTATGCTGCCATTGACAAGTGCTCGTGCCTGACACAGGACGGCATGTTGCACCAGAGGATCGTGGCCGCGATGGCAAAAGGAGTATGAAAGGCACTTTGAGAAGCGGGCACTGCACTGACGGAGGAGGCGGTACGCCACTCAGCCTGGGAAGCTATGGACATGTATCGAGAGGAGAAGAACTCCGTCCTCACTTAAATAGAAGAGGCTCAGTAGTATCTCCGAGACTCTTCCAAGCTCACGTTGACGTGGAACATACTGTAGGCAGTATGACAATAGATGGCGGAAGAATAGAAACAAAAGGCAAAAGTGGATGCGAAAGAAGTGGTCGCGAATTCCAAAGCCATAGTAGCGGATGTAAGAGCAGCAGCGGAGGCAGTAGTGGTAGCAAAGGAAAAAGAGGAGGCAGAACGAGTTGCCGTGGAGGCAGCAAAGAAGGCAAGGGAGAAGACCGAGGTTCAAGGCGAGCAGAAGCAATGACTCTAGCAGTTGAGCAAGCTGCAAAGAAGCAAACATCAGAGGAACAGGCAACAGCCTCGGAGGAAAGCGAAAGGCAGGCAAAGGACGTAAGACCATAGATAAGAACGGTTTTAGGCACAAAAGAGGTGCAAAGGGACACAACACAACCCGCTCTATCGTTAACCATGATTGACCGACAGGCCAAGCTCCAGGGCATGGCCTAGAAGGCCTCAGCAGCACCGGTTGCAAGCTGGCAGACCACCCCATCCCATGTGGCCTTGGTTAGTCGTGTGGCAACTCTGCATAAGGAATCAACTCCAGAAGGACAGGCTACTTTCACAGAGACCACGCCGACATCCGACCAGGGGTTCCAGGGAAAACGAGCCGCCAAGGACAGCACCGCTAGTGAACCTCTTGCCAAGCAAAGCAAGCAGTGCCGCCCATCACATGACACTCTTCCGCGCGTCGATCCGCCACAGCTTGCACTGGCCCACTGGGATGCTACCAATGCAATAGAGCTGCTCCTGGCAGTTTTTTCACAATGTCTTGATGCCCACTGACTTGATCCCAACCCAGCTGAGGGATATCTTTGGGCGCGTCAGCACCATGACTCTGCATGGAAAGGGGCTCGAGGAGAGCACTGCGGCTGCAATAATAAATAAGGGGACAAGAGGGGTCGTGGTCTCAGAGCTTTGTGAGTCGTCCTAAGAACACGACAGGGAATAGCCCATCGTAAAGGGGCAAGGCCTCCTACGACTTTCTAAGGCTGCAAAAGGATAGAGACCTAAGACAAAGGCACATGATGCCTGCGATGCACGGGGTCGGCAATGGGACCACCACCTGAGGTGAGGCTAAGGGATCAATGGAACAAAGGGAAGTTGCGCGTAGTAGGAATCATGCATGTTTTCACAGCTCCGGATAGCTGGGATAGGGAACCCCCCGCTTATGATGAGGAGACCCACCAGCGTCTGCAGGCAATGAAGGCGGGCCAAGGGACAATCGGCGACGGAACTATATAGAAAGTGAAAACACGGAGAAGTTGTCGCGAAGAAGCTGGGGAAGGTGAAAGGGCCGATGGAAATACAGGGGTGGTGAGTTTTGAAGACAACCCACATCCTCCTCCGCGCCAAAACCAAGGAGCAGCTGGAGGAGAAGGCACAAATGATGAACACGGCCTTGGGGACAAGGTTCGGGTGGAGTTTAACAAGCAAAAGAAGAATGACCTAGCTCGCCTTTGTGAACACTATACATGGGAGGGCGGTCGTCTTTGGCGGATCACTCCATAAGTCTTGTGGATGCCTCCGCCCACCTTGCGGAGGACACTAGTCGAGGCCTACCACCGTCACCATCACTCTGGCGTACAAATAATCAAGGAGCACCTGTCTCCCATCCTACATGTGCCAAACCTCCTACCCCTTTAAAGCAAGTGTTGCAACAATGTGCCCCGTGTGAACGGTACCAAAAAATCATGCCGCGAGACATGGCGCTCTTCCTACCATCCCCCATCGGTGAACCCTTGGAGTGGATCGTCATCGACTTCCATGGACCCCGGCCCCGCCGCGCTTAAGGAGACACGTACTGGATTGCTCCCGTGGACCATTTCACAAGGTACATCTGGACCCGCTCGGTGCCCAGCAAGTCCCGTGCATAGGCTACGCATTTCATTTGAGAGCAACTCTTCTACAGATTTGGAGGGTGCCGTGTGGTCCAAAGCGACAACAGCACGGAGTTCGCAGGGATATTTCGTGAAGAGCTCGCGGAGTGGGGCGCGTAGCATGTCCACTCCGGGTGGTACCGCCCAAAGTCTCAGGGTTACGTGGAAAGGCTGCACGACATTCTCGAGCACGTGATGGCAACGACGGAGAGCAACAACTGGGGGAAAGACCTAAAAAAACCAGCACATTGTATGAACACAACAGCCAGCAGTGCAACTTTGTTCTCCCCACATGCCCTCTACTTGAGACAACCTCCGCACGCAGCACTTGGCATGCCGCAAAAGCCGCTGCGGTTGCCACTTGACCGAGAGGAAACACCAGATGGGCGTCCGGAAGAGGAGCGGGAGGCTACCAAAGACAAGGAAGTGCACAAATGGTTCTAGAAGCGCTGCAAGAGGATGGACAGAATGTGGGTGGAACCAAGGTTGCAGGGATCTGTCTTTGCATGGCGCAAATGTGACGTTACCAACCGACGGCTCAACCATGGGCCTATCAAGGAGGGGAGCCTAGTTTACCTCCGCCCTTTCCCAGGCGCGGGACGCGAAGCAGCGGAACCACGTGAAGTGTACTGCGTAGCTAGTGGGGATGCTGGACACGTCTGGCTGGAGGGGCCGGATGGGTTCAGCAACCGTAGCTACCCTGCCATTGAATTTGTGCTCTTCCTACCTGCCTGGAAGACGCACATCTGCGGCACAGGAGGAGCGCTTCCCCAGATCAAGGTACATAAGGGGTCATGAGGATGGAAGGCGAAAGAGGTGTTGGAGCAATGTGAGGACCACGTGTCAGAGTAAGAGCAGTAGTGGAGCCAGGAGCCTAAGGTAGAGGAGCAGGAGGGCTCCGACGTGTACGAAGTTTCCGTAGGGGCAGTCTTGGCAGACAAGCAAAGTGGCGCAAAAGCCAACAGTAAGTGCAGTACAAACTGCAGGGGCAGCCAACACAGTAGTACAGAGATAGCAAAGAAGAAACCCTTTAGGCACCCACCACCATTCTTTGATGGGTCTGCCCATGAATCCCGGCCAGTTGGCCTCATATGTAGGCTCTTCTGTGTGGTGTGGGGAAAACCTAACAGCGGAACCACTGCTGAAAGTTGTGTCATGTCTGTGGCCAACGAGCGCATCAAGGGCTGTCAAAGAGCTACATCAGGCTGAACTGCACTTGCCTCAAGTGCTTGCATGAGGCCAAAGAGGAAAGACCATAGAGAAGACCAAAGGGGATGACGGAGACGGCCCAGACTCAAGAGGAGGACAGGCGCACGGATAGTAGGATCTGGGAGAAGATGAAGATGAGGAAAAAGAGGAGGAGAGGGTGCATGGAAGAACACGACACGGACCCCTCACGGCATCCGTGGTCACCATGAAACAATGGCAAAAGGAGGGACAGATGGCAGATGCAAAACAAGCAAGGAGAGATAATGAGAGTAAGATGTGTGCCCAATGTGGGCACAGCTGGGACAGGACGATGCGAGACTGCAACGTTTTCCACTGCAAAATACGTGAGAAATGTCTGACAAAGTCGCGGAACAGTGAAGGAAAGCAGAGCAGACCAAAAGCGTGCAGGAGATGTAGCCAAGTAATTGAGTAGCAACGCGGAGTACGTAAGTCACCACGGGTGAACGAGGAAGGGGAAGAGATGGACTCGGATGCGAGCAGGAAGAGGATCAACCCGCGGCGTCCGCTAAGAAATGCCCCACCTGTGTCAAGGTCATGAACGAGGATGGACACTGCACCCAATGTAGAAAGCTGACACACCAGGCTTGCCTGGTGAGAGGCAACTCATCCTAGGCAGGACACTTCCACAAGTGATGGGTATAGCAACCATGGAGGGCGAGGCCTTGCTGGCCTATGACGATAAACCCATGGCACCGGCCTATGGAGGATTCAAGGAGGACCTCGACTAGTTTGGCAAGGCCTTTGGAATGTGTAAGACAATATGTCACTTGCGATGTGGGGAACAAGGAAAGGAGGTCATTTGGACCTCTATCAGCTCTTGCAACAAGGTACGGAGGAGTAAGTGGAAGTTCCCCAACTAACGTTCTTATAGCGAAGACAACTGCATGGGCCCACTCAAAAGAACGGTTTTTTCCTACAAACACTACGGAGGTCTTCTCCATGACTCGTGCACCAAGGAAGAGGGACGGAGGAAGGAGGGCAAGAAAATCTACCACTGCTTGAGCTGCAAGAAGTACAAATGAGTGCCACATTGCTCCTCATGTAAGAAGCTGGTTGACATGCCTAGAATAGAGGCATTGTGTGATGGATACAATCATCTTGTCCATGATGACCGAGCTGGAAAAATCAGGCGGACGGGTGGAGGAGTGAAGTACTGCAGTCCTGCCATGAGCAGAATCGGCCTAGGCATCACTGAAAGTTAGAGCACCTGACCCGCTGAAAGACTCTAGGGCAGAGCCTTGCAAAAAAGGGAGATGAGGGCATCAATGTCAGGTGAGATTATGCCACTGGTCCACGGGAAGGTCACTTTGTAGAAGGGCAAACGGGGCATGATGGGATCCGGACAAGGCACACTGGCTCCTGTAGTATGCGCGGTGGAACACAGGGTAGCGCAGTGTCTAAGAGACACGCGAAGAAGTCACACAGGGGGAGGCTGATGCAGGTTGACATTGTAATATGCGGCGGCCGCCCCTCTACCATCTCAAGCACTTGTGACAGAAGATGTGCAAGGGCAAGAAAAAGCAGGAGGGAGATCCATGATGGGAAAGGAACAGAGGACAAACCACGCAAGGAGAAACAGCCATGGAGTAAATCAAGTAAAGAGAGGTAGGACAGGAGGCAGACGAGGCAACAACGGGAGAAATACCCAATGAGCATAGAAGGCAGCGCGTCAATTACAAAAAGAAAACCTGAGGTCGCACCGCGGAAGACAAAGATTCAAGGAATAACACAAAGACCGTGTGTACAAGCCATGGATGAAAGAAGACAACTTAGCGAAATAAGGACAGTGTTCACGGAGTGTGAGGACAAGACCCGCGATGCGTAGCCGCACCACGTGGAGTCCACGTAAAAGGGAAGAAGAGGATGACATAGGAGGGATAAGACCGCTGGCGTGTAGACATGCCGTGCGAAGTCCTGACTAGAAAAGGGTAAGCGAGTAGTAACAAAACCTGTCCTCAATTCTCATTGCTCTTGACTGGATACTCCGCCAGATCATGTAATTGGTTCCTGGCTATCAAATAGATTTGCCACTCCCATCTGTACTCTCTGCATACCGAGTCCCTGCCTTGTGTTGCCCCTGATGTCATGGTCACGGACTGCGGGATCAAGTACGTGAGTAGCCAAACCCCGAGTTGAAGTGAGCTGCCAGCGGTGCCCTTGTATGCACACGCCCGTGGAACAAGGTTCCGCAGAGAGGAGCTGGAACCCACAAGGTGGCCACTCGTGTGGGGCAGGAAGAAGACCGCAAAGTGTCACCCACTGGTGAGGATCTTATGTATAAGCCTAAACATGCAATCCGTGGAATTTTTAGTTTCCCAGGGTCAGGACCAAAGGTTTGTGGCCAAGGAAGCCCTAGATAAGCAGTAAGTATTGTGGTCGTACAGAATCCGCGGATAGCGCGGACCAAAGCAGGTGTCGAGAAAGCCAAGGACGCAGGAAACTTGGGGGTATGACTTGCTCTTGTGGACTTGCAATTGAGCTAGATGGTCCCTTTTCCCAACAGCTCTTACCTTTGAGACTCCTAACATACTGGCCCACCAGAGGCAAACACTTGAGAACCATTGGTTGGTTATGCCCCAGGATTTTGCTCCTTGCGCAAAGTGACCTGATGCTAAGGTCACAATGCAAGGAAGCAATTCATATGAATTGCTTAGTGTGGAACCTTGGCTCTAAGTGTGGTGTCTCCTCTTGGTTTCAATAGCAAGAGGAATCGGCGGTAACCATTGTGTTGGAACACGTTTTCTAGACCGTCGCGTCATGCATGTCGACAAAGGAATATGGATCCACACTGACTAGTTGTAAGATAGGCTTTTGCGCATTCTTTCGAATACTTTGTCTTGGAGTGCGCATTAGCTCCATCAACTCCATCAACTCCATTGACCCCATCAGCATTGGCGGGAGGTAATGGCACTAAGCAAAAAAAGGCCAAGGATACGTTGTGCCCTAGGAGGTCCGACCCTGTCTTTGCTAATGTGCATTCTTGTCTGTTTGCACGTGACTAACGCCAAGGGGTAAACAACATATCTGCACCTTTAGAACCGGTAGCATACAATAGCATGTATCAGCCTAAATTGCCCTCAGCAAAGCAGAGAGACAAAGAAACAGGATGAGGATACCCACAAAACTCACTCTGTAGCAAGTTAACAGTGGGATGATAAAGTTCACAGGAATAGGTTTTCCCCTCTGGATATGGAAATTTGAGCTTGTCATGAAGGTGCGCGGCTAATTGCACATGTTCCTTTGAAAAGAGGTTCAACCTCCAAAAATACATGCTGGATATGAAACGTGGAGTGTAAAGAATAACATGGCACTTGCAATTGTTGTGACATCTGTGCAAGAGTGACAACATGTGTACATCCAAGGTACTACACATGCATCATAAGCTTATTAGAAGCTTGCACATGTACACCAATGAATTAGTCTTGAAAAATTCCTCTTGATCCTTCAAAAGCTGGATTTGATGAGGTTCAGCAAGGGAGAATCGAACATACTTCCTATTGCAGTTTGAAGCACTACTACAGCGAGTGAGCCAAATGAGCTTGGAACTCGACACCAACATGTAAGCCATGATCCTTCCAATGGCGCTAACTCCAAGCAAGGGACCTCTGATCAACGTCTATGGTGGTTGGAAGGAGGAGGATTTGACGTATGAGGTAGTGTCTTTGTACGTGCACAACGAGGCCATGTGTTGTAGCTGTAGTTACGCTAATGTTTTTGCCTTTGCTGCATAATACAATGGTCATGACAACAACTGTGCTTCAGGTAAGAGCGGCAGCAGAAGCAATGGCAGTGGAGGAAAGGGCAATGGTGGCGGTGGAAAGGGCTCAAAGCATTGTGGGAAGTGCCATACTTGTAGCAAGCCTGGATATTAGGCATGGGAGTGCAGGATCCCTTAGAGGGAAGACGGAGATCATGGTGGTAGAACCGATGACAAAAGAAAGGGTAAGGAGTTGAAAAAAATGATGGGTAAGGGGACGTTAGTAACAAAGGGAACGGCAATGCTCAAGGGTAGAGCCTACGGGTTCGACTCCGGCATGAACCACCATCCTTTAAGGGAGAAGGATTGGTTCATGTCCATAGGGGACACTGGACGTTGCTTCACGTGTGCCAATGGCAGCCTTGTCCATGCGCAAGGCGAGGGAGACAAGTTGATCAGCATCAACTTGAACGGTGCTAAAAAAGACTTGAAGCTGGAGAAGGTTATCTACATGTTGTCTTTTCTGGCAAACCTATGGTCGGTGTCCAAAATCATGGACCACGACACGACGGTCGTCTTCACTGGGGAGGAGGCCGTGATTGTCAAGAACAAGGACATCAAGATCTCCTATCTAAAGGAGAGTCTCGTCATAGACGTTCCTATAGTAGATTCGCTCTACGTGCTACAGATTAAGCCCCTTCACAATACAAATGAGAGATATGTAGTGGTTGAAGATCCTAAGTCTCGAAAGCTTGATCTTGCACCACAAGTCGCCACCATGGCGGCAAACTCCACCAAAGACACAAATAATGAGCTGTGGCACATGCAGTTTGGCAATATGGTTGACACGACACTACAAGCTATGCAAAAACACAAAGTGGTTCATGGGATGGAGGGATGCAAGGCCAAGGATGAGGGAAAGTGCAAGAAGTGGTGAGAGCCATGCCTCAAAGGCAAGGCAAAGAGACAAGCCTTTGAGCAAAATGGGCAACGTGCAGAAGCAATCTTGGACCTAATTCATTATGATGTGTGCGAACCATTTCGTACTCCTTCAAACAGTGGCAGTAAGTAAAACATGACAATCATTGATTATCATAGTCGTACGATGTGGATCTACTTCCTCGAGACAAGGGGAGAGGTCAAGGAAAAGCTAGAAGAGTTTGTTACTATGGTAGAGCGGCACACAACCAAGAAGGTCAAAGCAGTGTGCATGGACAACGGGGGAGAATACAAGGCGTCCAAAGGCTGGTTGAGGCAGCTTGCCATCAACCACCTAATTACTACACCTTATAGTCAACAATACAATGGCGTAGCGAGAACGGATGAATCTGAATATCATCGGCATGACACAAACCATGGTCTTCGACGCCAAACTCCCATCTCAATTCTCAACTCAAACTGCAAAAATTGCTTGCTACCTTGTGAATATCACTCCGGCAGCCGTGCTTGGAAGGCATGGCAAGAAGTAGCATATGAAGCAGCTCAGAACGCCACATGAGACTTGGTAAGGCATGAAGACTGATTCCTCGTTCTTGAGGGGTTTTGGCTGTACTGCCTCGACAAAGATCCAAGCATGAGAAGGAAGTGGCAAGCTAAATACACGCACTACCAAGTGTGTTATGGTCGAATACAACACTACACATAAGGCATACTAGTTGTGGGACCAAGCGGCTAGAAAGTTCATCAGGAGCGGAGATGTCGATTTTGATGAAAGGACGTTTGACAGGGGAGAGTCGTTGGATCCTATCCATGCTCCCAAATCAGGAGAGTTGGTTGTGTTGCTCTAGTCAAGGGATCATGCACCTGATAACTAGTAGATGGTGCCAGTGAAGGATGGTGTTGTAGGGAGAGAAGTTGTGTAGGTAGACATAATGACACACTCTGATCCTAAGTTTGAGTCGTCTCAGGCCTCTTATTCAGACTCTAAGGTGAGTGGCTCTACCTCAAACAATGGATCAATGGCAGCGTAGGAGCAATAGAAGTAACTAAGCCTTAAAGAACCACCAGTAACACTCAAAAGCAGTACGCGCCATACAAAGTATGGACCGGACGCACTTGGTCATGATTGACTCACGGAGAGCTTGTAACCATAGCGGAAACTATGAATATGCCAGATGCGCCCAAGTGGAAGGAGACTGTGGATAGCAAGCTCGTATCGATTTAAGAGAACATAACATGAGTTATCTTTAATGGTGAACAAGCCCCCAAACGCGCACATTGCGGGGTCAAAGTGGGTATTCTGGAAAACGTTCAAGTACGATGGTAATTTTGACAAGTAGGAAGCAAGAGTTGTGGCAAAGGGGTTATCCCAGTGTGCAAGGTGAGGGTACGACAAGACCTTTGTGCTTGTCGTCATCTTGGGCTCCATTAGATCCATCTTGGGCATCGTTGTTGCAAAAGATCTAGAGTTCCGACACATGGACGTCAGGACAACTTTCATCTACGAGAAACTAGACAAAGAAGTGCAGATGGAAGGGCCTTAGTGAATGAAACCTTCACAGGGCAAGGTTTAAAAACTAGTCGAAGCACTCCAGGGGCTGAAAATGGCCCCAATGGTATGGCATAAGGAGATGGACGGCTTCCTTGCCAAACTCACCTTCATGCATTGCCAAAATGAACTCAGTGCCTATGTGCAGGGGGATGAGCAAGGCTGCATGCTCGTTGCATAGTGCGTTGATGACTTGGTCATCCATTTCTCATCAGATCTGAACAGCAATTTGAAGATGAAGGACATGGGTTCGCTCAAGTTCTACCTTGGGATAATCATCTACCGGAATCGAGTAGTAGATATCATCAAGATGAACCACACCAAGTACATGATGGAGGTTCTCAAGCGCTACAACATGAAGGACTCTAAGCCCATCAGCACACCCAAGAAAACAGACATCAAGTTCTCCTCCTCCATGAGCCCCATTGCAGAAGAAAACCAACGTGAGATAGAGAATATTTCTTACCAATTTGCTGTTGGCAACCTCATGTATGCCAAACTAGAATGATGCCCTTATTTTTGCTATACTATGGGACAAGTAAGACGGTTCATGGCCAATCCATGGCCACGGTACTGGCAAGCAGTCAAATGCACCATGCGCTATCTACAGAAGACACAACACATGGGACTTGACGTTGCCGGCCAGGAAGGACCTGACTCCCTGTGGGTGGTGTGCTACACAAGTGCCAAATTGGGAGGAAATATTGATGACATATAGTCCACCGCAGGCTTTGTGTGCCTCTTGAACATTGGTACAGTCTATTATGCAATAAAAAAGGAAGACCTTGTTTCCCTCTATACCTATGATGTAGAGGACATTGCTATGTCGGAAGCATGCAAGGAGACATAGTGGTTACGTAATTCGCTTGCCAAGATGATAGTGCCACAAACAAAAGCACCATGGGTCCGCATTGACAAGAAGAGTGCCATGGAAATGGCAAGGGATGATGTCATCTCCCGGGGGACCATGCACATCAAAATCAGGTACTACTACTCACGTGACTTGGTCAAAGATGAGATCATGGACCTGGAATACGTAGAGACCAATAAGATTCTCACATATTGTATGACAGCGTATTGCACTCTGAAGGTACTCCATGCATTGGTATGATCAACGCAACCCACAAAGACTTAGACAAAGATCATTGGAGAGATGAGATATCTCA
>SZWC01008539.1:81131-111758 GCA_023375785.1 Penium margaritaceum
ATAAGATTCTCACATATTGTATGACAGCGTATTGCACTCTGAAGGTACTCCATGCATTGGTATGATCAACGCAACCCACAAAGACTTAGACAAAGATCATTGGAGAGATGAGATATCTCACAGCTAATGGACAGAGGTACAATGGAGAGTTTGTTGACCTACTATATTCCTTGTCGATACTCACACTTGGATAGGCATAGGACGAACTAGGCATGCAGCTCTCCCTTGGAGTAAGTTTTGTAAGTTTGGTCCAAACAGACAAGGCATGCATTGCTCCATTGGAGCAAGTCTCCTTGGTCAAAACTGGATCGCTTAGCTAGCAAACACTACCTAGGACAACTCCTTGTGGCTTAGACGTTCGAGAATTACTATCTCAAGCGAGATGTCACTTGGTCGAATCCCAGCCCAGTGACTAATTTTCTTTGTAATTAAATGGAGGAGACAAAGGTTCTAATGGGAATATTACAACATTCCAATGTCCTTTGTGATGGCTGACGCCTCTTGGCAGTCACAAGGAGTGCCATGTAGGCAGGGGGGATGATGTAACCAAGATAGCCCTCATATAGCTCATCGAAGGAGCTTCTCTGCGCCTAGGCTAGTGGCTGGCTCTCAGACTATAAAAACCTGTTAGTTACCTGTGATTGAGTAGAGTTCTTACCTTTGAGACTCTAGACAGAATTCTCTACCAGAGGCAGACACTAAAGAAGCATTCGTTGGTGTAAGCCCAAAGAGTTAACTCCTTTTATGAAAGTAAACAAGTACTTAGGACACATGGCAAGGAAGTGATTCGTATGAACTGCTCAATGTGGAACATTGGCTTTAAGGGTGATATCCCATCTTGATTGTAATACCAAGAGCGGTCGACGGGAACCATTGTGTTGGAATCCGTTTTCTAGACCGTCGCCCATGGTAGGTTGAGAAAGGGTTATGGGTCTACACTGACTTGTTGTAAGGCACATTTCTGCGCACTCTCTTGCCCATTCTGCCTTGTAGCTTTCATCAGCTCCATTACCTCCATGTGCTCCATAAGCTCCATGAGCTCCAATGGCAGGTGCTAGCAGTTAGTGAACAAGGGCCAATGATAAGCTCTCGCCTTTAAGGTATGACCCTTGGGCCCTAAGCAAAATAAGATCTGCCATTGGAGGAACGACCCTGAGTTTGCTTGTGTGCGTTCTTCATTATTTGCAGGTGATCAACGGCTAAGGCGTAAGCAACCAAACAGCACCCTTACAACTGTGGGGCAAGGAGCCATCCGGCTCGTACTCGGGTCCATAGGAGCAACTTTTGGGAAACTACCAAATGCCTTCTTTGAAAGTCAATGTTACTTTACCATTGGAAAGACTGGTGGGAAAATGTCTATACTCCAAGTCCAAGACTGGTCGATCCAATAGTAGGAATGAGAGATGAATTTTCAGAGTTTCCGGAGTCATTGATTGCCGGTATCAGGGCGTGGGCAATGGCTCCATGCCTTAGCTTAAGGAAAGAAAAAGGCAAGAGGTCCAGGTTCAAGAATTGATGGGAAAATATCTAAAAAGGTCCTAGATTATTGGGCTGCCTTGTCTGTGTGTGCTGGCTAGCAAAACAGTTCCTCTCCTTGCTTTTTAGGTGAGATGAAATCCTTGTGTGCTAGCCATGGAAACATGGTGATTATCCATGGGATGTTGGGATATGTGACCACTAGGAGTGAGCCATGAGCCGTGTTGACTTTGGGAAGTCAAAGTCGATGGCCAAGTTGGAAGTCGAAAGTCGGAAGTTGGCTCCCGATGAGCCAAATCGGATGTCAGTTTTCCTCCAACTGGTTAGGATGTTTATTATTGTGTACCCGGTAATGTGTCTCAAGTACTACATTGTTAAAAACATCATTTACGTGTCTTTCAACACTTCATGGACTGCATATGTAACATGTATACGATGTCATAGGAAGCCATTTGTAAACAAAATGCTGCTGCATGAGGTATTTATGCATATCCCAAGTTTGAACAGTCATAGCTTCCGCACGTTTTGACGGAGTTCAGCGATTCAAATGGCATTGGAACCAGAAACTCATGAACTATGTTTGACTACCCATAGATAAGTTGATCTTAAGTCGACTTTGACTGACTCTCTGACTTGTACTTCTACCCCCAAAATAGGAAGTCGAAGTCAGCGTGGGCCATGAGAGCATTCTCTAGCTTTCTAGGTTGTGTGTGATTGGTTAGCATGATTGCTACGCTGATTATCTCTGTTATGTGAGATTGTGGACTATAGTGTGTGAGCCTTATCCTACATGGCTAAATGGTGTGACTTGTGAGAGGGATGACTTGCCTAAGCTCTAACTCTATATGTTCTCCATCAGTTGGAGTGATTGAACAACCATTCTTCAGCACAAGTGATTCCCTTTTAGTCCCACATGCTTGCTGCTCGGGGGCTGCCTCTCCTCTTGTTCCAACCGTTGGTATCAAAGCCAAGTTTGACCACTTTCTTCAAACACAGGCCGTCACATTATGAGTGCCAGGTTACGGTCAAACCTCCACCACATTTGACAATCCACCACTAGATTTTGCAAGAGAAGCTTTACAACAATCCTAAGATCGCGAAGATTCAACGATCAGATTGAGAGTTTTGCTCAAAACGGAGTTGACCAGGGTTACACTCTTCTCTTTCAGTAAAACTGTCGCCTTGCAATGACCATAACTCTCTTGCTTCTTTGTCAAAGTTAGATAGTAGCACATGCAAATTGAAGTACTTTTCCTAATTTTTCCATTGATGCAAAAACATTTGCATTCCAATGGTACTTTTGGGAGAAACATTATTTACAAGATGACTGGTGTGCGTTTCAGTTGGAGTAGTAGCAGATCTTATTTTCAAAAGGGCATGTCTCTGAAAATTTTATGTTGATGACCCTGTTTTACAGGTCAAAAAGGCATTACCGCTGCGGTGATGCCTTTTGGAGGAGAGGGGCTCGTGGGAGGTGGTGAGAGGTGATAAGCGTGCTTTGCCTCCACGAGCAAAAGACATCACGAGAAAGGTATTGCACATGGAAGTTCATCTACAACTGTAGGAGCGGCATATGAGGAGTGGAAGAAGAAGGAAACGCATGCCTACAGGTTGCTTGTCAACACCATCACCAACTCGCATCTTTAGTACGTGAGTGACAAGGCTTCTAGAAAAGAGTGGTGGGACACATTGTGTAAGAAATATGAGAGCAGGGATCCAGCAGTCCTCATACTTTTGGTGGAGAAGATGATGGTATTGAAAATGCAGGATGGGAAAGGAATGAAGACATCCTTGGATAGCTCAAAGCAAACATCCCTATGGAAGAGACGCACTTCATCCTCCTCGTGCTGGGGGATGAAGTGCAGGAGACGCTGAAGTGCCATCCGGCTCTTGACATAGAATTCATGTGCACGTACTTGGTGCAGGTCTAATTGTGTCGCAATGCAGCAGAGCGCAATGTGGGCAGCATGAGTGAATGACTTTCATGGCCATGGGCTCATGCAAGCAGCAAGAGCAGCAGTCCAGGTAATAGAGAGGTAAGAAAAAAGGCAAGTCCCACTATTTCCAAAAATAGAGGCACTTAACGAAAGAGTACTTCAAGTTAAAGAGGGACCCGAAGGAGCAATAACGGCAGCAGTACTTACAATAGCATCAAAAGCACTAGCTTCCACAGCAGCAGCAACTGCAATCACTACGTCGTAAATAGTAACAACAAAACCAGGTCGGGTGCACAATTTTGGAAACATGAATGTGGTAAAGGAGGTACGCAACCGCCTCTTCATGGTAATGTCTGACATGTCGCAGAAGGAGAAGGCGGATCTGGCATGGTACAAAGACTCAAGGTACACCAAGAGTCTGACGCGTCACAAGGAGTGGTTTATGCAGCAGCTCTCAATCCCTCCCAACCTATTACTTCGGGTGATGATCCCGTGGTGCATGCTAAGGGGATTGTGATTGTGGATATGTAGTTGGAAACACCGCGTGGCATTAAAGTACGAGTGTTCCATGGCCTACTGTATGTACCTAGTGCTGTGTTCAACCTTCTCTTCGTGTCCTCTCTCACCAACAATGGACTGCGAGTCATCTTTGACGACAACTATGACTACATCCTCAACAAGGAAACAGGAGAGGATTTGGCCAGGTCGGTAAAGGAAGGTGACATGTACCGTGTGTTGGACAACCAATATCCTGCATGAGTAGAGTCTTGTAGCAGTGGTGTAGGCAACAGATGGCAAAACATGGCATGTCCGCTAAGGCCACATTGGCACATGTGCCAATACATACGTGCTCTTGGAAAGGAGCATGTTATCCACGTAGACAATGATGATGAGGATCTCATGCCCACCCTGCTAGCGATAGTCGTTCTTGTCTTACTCGCTAAGCATTAAGCCCATGAACTATAGCCTCGCACTTAACCACTGGTTCCAAGTACGCGACGCTTGCTAGAGGTCGTATGATGACTACTGTAGCTTAAAAACCAGTTGCTCTTGGCCATCCATGATGACCCCTCTGGCTGCTCTGCGTAGATTTCATCCTCCAAGTCACCATTCAATAATGTTGTCTTAATATCCATGTGGTGAATCGTGAAGTCATCAACCTTGAACTCATGAGTTCAAGGTTTCCCTGCAACAGTGCTTCTAGATGTGTGATGTCGAGGAGGAGTCATACTTCATCGGCATCCGGATCACACGTGACGTCAAATCACACTCTTCCTTGTTGTAGCTAAGTCATTATGTAAAGGATGTCTTCCAACATTTTGGCATGGCAATGGCCAAATCCATCGGCACGCTACTTGAGACGTGGCAATACCTCACAAGCTTTAATGGAGAGGCAGATGCAGCTGAACCGAGAAGCACTAGAGCGTTGCGGCAGTCTCATGTACCTAATGGTGGCAACCAGTCCGGACCTTGCATGGGCTGTGAGTGCTTTGAGCCAAGACAAGGCTAATCCCGGACCTGAGCAACAGAAGGCAGTGAAGCCGATCTTTTGCTGCCCTGTTGAAACCACCAACATTGACATCACCCATAATGGCAACAACAACAACACCATTGGCTTCAGAAACGCGTATTGGACTTGAAACCTTAAGGACCGCAAGTCCATCTTTGGACATGTGTTCCTCATCAATGGCGGGGCCATCAGCTGGTGCAGCAAGCCGCAGAGGGTCGTGGCCACCTTAAGCACGGAAGCTGAGTACGTCTCTCTCAGCTTTGGAGCCAAAGAGCGTATGAGTACTAAAGATCGGCTATGACGTAACAAGCAGGGCGTATTGGCCCTATAAGAGGGATGCCGCCCATGTCATCATGTCCAGGGATATCGTCTTCAAAGAGAGCAATGTCATTGGTATCCATATTGTTTTGTGCAGAGGTACTAAAACCTACACCTGACGAGGCAGTGGGAGCACATATCCTCCCTCATCTAGTCTCTCTTTACCCTTCCTCTACTATGACGATGGAAGAATCACTCTTCTCTCCCATGTGTGATGCAAAAGACACACTGGCCTCATCGGTAGAAACACAAAAAGGAGATGCAACACCTCCAATAGCAACAATTATGCTAGCAGCACTGTGCCAGCCCCCTGCCCATGCTTAGCACCATGTCGCACATACCCTGTGATGGTGTGCAACAAGCCTGGTCAGAGTGGCAATTTATGGATGCTACAAAAAGAAGAAAAAATGAGCTTCGCAATTGCAACAAGAGAGCCCGACTGGTAGCTAAGGGGTTCCACCAGATACTGAGGCAGGATTTTATAAACACCTACGCGCCTATTGGCAAGTACGGATCCAGCCATGTGCTGTAGGCTGTAGCTGCTTGTGAAGACTGGGAAATCCATTAGATGGACGTTAAAAATGCATTCCTCAATGGTCCTCGGGAGGAGGAATTGTACATGAAACAACCGGAAGGATTTGAGGATGGGACAGACCGGGTATGGCTCCTGCTGAAAGCCTTGTATGGCCTGAAGCAAGCACCACGATGTTGGAATAAGGAGATTCGACGCACTTTGGAGAGTGGCGGGTTTACACAGAGTCTCTGTGACCCGTCTCTCTTCTTGCAGTGGGCAGACAATTTGCCAATCGCTGTACTGGTGTATGGGGATGATCTGCTCATACTGTCCCCCTCCCTCACTCTCATTGCACACACCAAAGCACTCCTCACAGACACTATCGCATGACAGATTTGGGTGAGACACAGAGTTTCCTTGGCATAACCATCGTCAGGGAGATAAATGCACGGACACTTTGCATCAAGGATGGTTCATTGTGCATCTCACTGCCCGGTTTCAACATCTTGTCCACCATATCCCAGCAGAACAGTCCCCCATGAGCCCTGATGTGTACACACACCTGTTGGATGTCCGCACTTTTTGACTATGGACCGGACACTGACCCTATATTTTTCTGACGTTTTGCTAGCAGTCTCTCCTGTACAGTCAGTGTATCGGCTCAGTTCGGCCAGCAGCCACAAAGCACACATCACAAGGCATTGCTCAATCTGCTGCGTTATGTGTTGAACAGAGCTAGACTTGGAGTGGTTTTTGCTCCTACATCAAGCCCGTTGCTCAATGGGTATTGTGACAGTGACTATGCCCATGATCGTATGGCCCGCAATCGTGGTGGTTATGTGTTTTGGGTGTGGGGCACTTCTGTGTCATGGCAAAGTACAAAGCAATCGTGTGTGGCTCGCAGTGTGGCTGAAGTTGAGTACATGGCACTAGGAGAGGCTGCATGTGAGGGTATTTGGCTTGCGCATCTGCTTGAAGAATTGGGGCTAGTGGTTTCTGTTGTGCCATAGCATAGCGACAATTCTGCTGCTCGCCGCATTGGTGCCAATGCTGGTGTGCTTCATACACGCACTAAGCACATCAATGCTGAACATCACTTTGTTCGCAAAGTGGTAGAAGTAGGCATCATTAGTGTTTGTACCATCAATGGCGATGCCCAGTTGGCTGACTTCCTTACCAAAGCCTTGTCCTCCTCCTCAATGCATCAACAACTGCACCAACTGGGTTGCATGTCCGCTACACTCACGTCCAAGGGGGGTGTTAATCCCTGTGTATATGTTTTTCCATTGACGTGGCCATGAGTGCACAGGGCATGCTGGCTTAGAGAGTGGATGTGACGCACCATGAGCGCGGCATTCCGACGGGTGCTCTGATAGCCTCGGGGTTTTACGCCCTAGTGTGGTCACCTCCCTCGCCGCATGGCCCGATTTAGCCTGAAGAGACTAGAGCTTGGACCCTACATGCAATGTTTACAATCTTAGGATACCTAGATTAGGTTGTCCACTGGATATTTCTTGGACTAATGTAGGTTTGGTACCTGGGTTTGTCTCGGACCCCGTTTTGGGTCGTCTGATTTTAGAGACCCTCTTTCGAGGGTCAAGCAAGGGCTTTGCCCTCCCTTCGCTTTTGGGCCGGCGAGTTTGACTCGCAGGCCAATGGGTGGGACTCCCTTAGCGCGTCTCACCTGTAAGCGCTCTACGGGCTCTTACTAGCAAACAAACTAGGCCGCCATGCACTTCTAGCTCTAGCACACTCCACACTTGACCAAACACCATGGGCCTGGTCCCAAATAATTCATGTTTGCTCTCTCAGCCACATCATGGTAGATCCTTGGTATTTGCCTGCTCTTTGCGTTCAACTTCTGTCGCTTTTTATTAGGTACGTGCATATGCGCCAAGCTGCAAAATGCTTGGAGATGACATAGGCTTGGTTTGTTGCCAAATCACGCCTTGTACAATATCTTCTGCTCTAGTGCCTTAGTTGGCCTTTGGTTCTTGATGTACATTGTGGTGCTCACTGATTTGGCCCCCAAGTCGTAGGTGCATCAAGCCGCATGCAATTTGGAGCATGCTCACTCAACAATGGTATTTCTGGTACGTTCTACTACACCATTCTGTTGCGCTAGGTATGATGCGGCACACTGTGCCTTCATGTCAGCTGCTGTGAGGTAGTCCTCAAACACCTTACTCGTCTGGTCTTTTACCATTACCTAGAACTACCTTAACCTGTCAAAGTACTTGTCCTTTGAAGGAAGGAAATACACAGTAGTGTAATGACTTGAATCATCAATGAAGGTAAAAAACAATGAAAGCCTACAAATATCTTGGTCTTCATTGGCTAGCACAATTCTGTGTGAACCAGGTATAGCACCTCTTTTACACGCTCCCCTATTCCAGATGATTCCCCGCAATGTTGTTTTCTCCCTGAAAAGACAATGTACAACAACTGCTAAAACTTGGCAATGGTGGACAAGTCATGCACCATGTGTTTTTCTTGAAGCTAGGAGAAGACGCGCATGCTCATGTGGCCGTAGTGCGCAGGCCTGATCTTACCATCTTTTGCCTACACCACTCTTGTAAGACTATGCTCACCTGGGATCTTAGCTACCTCCAGCAAGCAATATGTCACCCTCCTTAACCAACTTAGCCAACTCCTCTCCTGTTTCCTTATCAAGGACGTAGCCATACTCATCGTCAAAGACAACACGCATCCCTCCATTGGTGATAGAGGAGACTAAGAAACGGTTTAATACAGCATCAGATGCATACAATACGCCATGGAAAACTCCTTATTTGATGCCACTCAAGGTCTCCAACCACATCCCTACTATTCCATTCCCCTCAACATACACCATGTAGTCATTACACAAATCAATAGGTGGAGGGGGAATTCAGAGCAATTACAAGAACCACTCCTTGCAATGTGTCAGAATCAGTGTGTATCCTAAGTTCTTGTACCATGCTAAGTTTATCTTCTCTACCTGGTACATGTCTGACTTGGCCAAGAAGAGGCAGTCTCGCACCTCATTGGCCACGTTCATGTTGCCAAAGAAGCACATTCTTGCCTGGCTTTGCAACTAGTGCCGATAATGTTATGCCTGTTGGTGCTGGAGTTGTGAAGACTACTGCTTTTCCTATTACATCTTCTACTCCTCTTGATTTCTCTTGAACTTGAAGCACTCTTAGTTGTAGTGGCCCTCTTTCTAGGATTAATGACACTTGCCTTTGTTCTTGCATCTCTACCGCCTAGACTATTACCATTGCTATCAGTTGCGTGACCCAATTTGCATAAAATGTGCTTTGACGTTGGTTCTACCATTCTACTTTTGTACATTACAATACGAATCATGTTGCACCAAGTGCGTGTAGATGAAGTCTAGATCAATAGTTGGCTTACAATACAGCAAATTGTGTATAATGTCCTAGTTTGATGGGAGTCCTCTCAGAAGGAGAGTCAAGCGCATCTGCTCCACAGGGTTCTCGCAGGCTTTTAGGTACTTTGCTAGATTGTTTTCCCTGTCAATGTACACCTCCATCCCTTAACCGCCCTAATGTTTCAATGCCATCATCTTTTTTCCAAAAATATGAGGAAGGTAGTGTCCTTGCTCTCATACTACTTGTACAACACATCCCATCCCTCTATTGCATCCATCACTTTGACCCCTCCACATACACGTTTGGAGGCTCCTCCACCATAACCCATGTATTGTTCTCTTCAATGGCTGTGAGTTCGCTATCCAATACCTCCTTCAACTTGGCTGCATCTGGCATGTTCATGGCCTCTGCTACGGTCACAGGCTCTCCTTCAGCCAAGCATGACCAGCTAAGTCCGGTCCATTCCCCACTCTCAACATTGTACTTTGACAAAGGCTTCTCTTGGGGCATACTACGCCGGAATGTTGCTAGTGGTGCTTCAATGCTTTGTTGCTTTTGTTGCTCCCGCGTGTCAGTGATCCATTGTTGAGGAAGAGCCACCGTCCTTAGAAGTTGACAAAGAGGCCTGGGAAGAATATGAATCAGTGTCAGAGTCCGTCCCTACATCAGCCGGCACAACCGCTCTCCTTACATTACCATCCTTCGCTGCAACCATCCGCCAATTGTCATGTGCCTGATCACCTGACTCAATCAATACTACCTACTCTCTTGATCTAGGAGCATGGACAAGATATTGAAACTCTCCCTTGCCAAGCATCCTTTCATCAAAGTCGACATCTTGGCTCTCGATGAGCTTTCAAGCCACTTGGTTACACAGCTTGTAGGCCTTGTGTGCACTGTCGTATCCAACCATTACACACTTACATGCACGTGCATTTAGCTTGCCGATTCCTTCTCCTGCATTGACCTTTCCCTACGCAGTACAAGCAAAGATCCTCAAATGTGACACATCTTGCTTCTCAACTGACCAAGCCTCTTGTGGCGTCCTAAGCAACTTCTATTGCTCCTTTTTACAACGCCTTATAAGCGCGGCTACTAAAGTGACATTCACAAGGTAGCAAGCACTTCTTGTAGCTTTTACCCTCAAGTGAGGTATTAGTTTGGCGTCAAAGAGCATGCTTCGTTGCTTGCCGCGGATAGTTTGGTTCATCCACTCAGCAGCGCTATTGCTTCGGGGGTTGTAAGGTGTAGTGGTCTGGTAGTTGATGCCTTGTTGGCTCAACCAGCTTTTGCATGCCTCGTACGCACCACCATTGACCATGCGCTATACCTTGAGCTTCTTGATTGTGTGCCACTCTACCATGGTTACAACTCTTGCAGCTTCTCCTTGACCTCTCCCTTTGTCTTGAGGTAGTGCATCCACATCTTACGACCATGGTCATCAATGAAGGCGAAGAAGTACTTCCTGCCGTCATTTGAAGGTGTGGAGAATGGTGCACACACATCAGACTGAATCAGGTCCAAGATTGCTACAGTATGTTGTCCATTTTGCTCAAAGGACTTTCTCTTTGCATTTGCTTGTAGGCGTGGCTCACATTACTTCTTGCACTTTCCATCATCCTTGGCTTTGCATCCCTCCATCCCATAAACCACTTTGTGCTACTGCATAGCTTGACATGAGTTGCCAATCACATGACCCAACCGCATGTGCCATAGCTCAACATATGTGTCTTTTGAGGAGTTGGCCGCCATGGTGGCGACCTGTGGTGAAACATCGGGCTTTGGAAACTTGGACTCTTCAACCACCGCATATCCCTCCTTTGTGCTTTCAAGGGGCTTGGTCTGTAGCACTTAGAGCCCATGAACTCCTTGGACCGGTGCGACAGGACTCTCCTTGGGATATGAGATCTTGATGTTGTTAATCTTGACAAAAACGACCTCCTCCTTGGTGAAGTTAGCCGTCATACTCTGGTCTATGATTTTGGACACTGAGAAGGGCTTTGCTGCAAAAGACAACATGTAGGCGACGTTTTCCAGCTTCAAGTCTTTTTTAGCACTGTTCACGTTAATGCTGATCAACATATCTCCCTTGCCTTGCGTATGGACAAGGCTGCCATTGATTCACATGAAGTGAGGTTTAGTATCCCGAATGGAGATGAACCCATCCCTCTCCCTTTAAGAGTGGTCATTCATGCCATAGTCCAACCCGTCGTCTCCATGCTTGAGCGGTGCCGCTGCCTTGGTTGTCAGCATGCTCTCAACCATTATGTGCATCAACTCCTTTGAACCTGACCATTGACCTCATTCTTACCACCATGATCTCCATCTTCCTTCTTGGGAGCCGTGCACTTCCCTGCCTGATGCATAGGCTTGCCACACTTATGGCACTTCTGAGGATACTGTGAACCCTTTCCACCGCCACTGTTGCCTATTCCTCGATTGCTATTGCTTTTGCTACTTCTCTAACAAGAATAGTTGTTGCCACACTAACTGTACCATGCAACATCGGCTAAATGTTAGCCTCACTAACGCTACAACGCATGGCCTCATTGCGCGCGTACTTGGCCATTGGCTCATACATCAAATCCTCCCCCTTCCAGCCGCAAAAGACAGTGATCAGAGGATCCCACCTTTTAGGTAGCCCCGTGAGGAGGATCATGGCCTGCATGTTCGTGTCAATTTTGTAGTTAACTTGGGTCAGTTGTCGTAGTATTCCTTCAAACTTCAATAGGAACTGTGGAATCAGCCCTCTCTCACTCAGTGTTATCGAAATCAGCTTTTGAAGGATGAAGAGGTGATTTGCAAGAGCCGTTGATTCATGTACACGTGCAAGCTTCTTGTAAGCCTTTGATGCATGTGTGATACCTTGGAGGTGTACATGCTGTGACTCGTGCACTGATATCACAAAACATGCAAGAGCCATGTCATTTTTGATACGCCACGCTTCATATCCAGCATGTGGATTGGGAGGTTCAACCTTTTCCCCAAGGAACATCTTCAAGTAGCCATGCACCCTCATGAAAATTTCTTATTGCCATTTTTACAAGGGAAAACCTATCCCTGTAAACTTTGACCTCCTACCAATGACCTACTCAAGAGTGAGCGTCGCGAGTATTTTCATACTCCTTTGCTTCTCTGCTTTGTTGAGGCCAATGTAGGCTCATGTAGGCTAATGATTGCTACTAGTCTCAAAGGTGGACATGTGTTTCTTACCCCTTAGCCATTGATCACCTACAACAGAGAATAGCATACTTTAGCAAGCCCAGTGTCATGCCTCAAAGGGCACAGCTTATCCATGTAGGGCCCCAAGGTTGTACCTCTAAGGGCACACCTTATCCTTGACCCTTGCTTGCTAAGTGCCAGCACCCGCTATTGGAGCTCATGGATTTGATGGAGTAGATGGAGCAGATGGAGCTGATGGAGCTCATGCATCTGGAAGAGAGAGAGGACAAGAGAGCGCTTAGAACCATGCCTTACAGCTATCTATGTGGGTCCATAATCCTTTGTCAACTAGCTTGAGGCAACGGACTAGAAAACAAGGCCAATATGATGGCACTTGTTGTTCGCTCGTAGTATTGGAACTAGGAGGAGATGTCACCTTCAGAGTCATGGTTCCACAGCGATCATTTCACAGGTATCACTTCCTTGCATTGAATCCTTAGCACCTGGTTACTTTCAAGCGAGGAGCTAGCTCCCAGGGCTTAGACCAACGAATGTTTCTTTAGTGTATGCCTCTTGTTGACAACTCTGTGAGGAGTCTCAAAGGTAAGAACTTTAATCAATAACAGGCAAGTGACAGGTTCTTGTAGTCCTAGAGGCAGCCTCCCGCCTAGGCACGCAGTGGCTCCTTCCATCAGCCACTTTGCGGCCAATCTAGATTGCATCATCCCCCCTACATACATGGCGCTCTTGGTGTTGCCAATTAGCGCCAGCCACCAAGAAGGACCTTGGAGTGTTGTACATTGTCTCTAAGAGCCTTCATGACCCCCTTTTGGTTACAAAAAAGAATAGTCACTGGGCTGTGATTTGATCAAGTGACCCCTCCCTCAAAATACTAATTCTGGAATGTCTATGCCACAAGGAGTTTTTGTATATAGTGTTTGCTGGCTATAGTATCCAGTTTAGACCAAGGGGACTTACCCCAAAGGTGTAGTGCATGCCATGTCTATCCAGATTAGACTTAGGGGACTTTTTTCAAGGGAGCACTGCATGCCTAGTCTGTCCTACGCCTGTCTTAATGTGAGCTACGGACAAGGGGCACATCAGGTCAACACTTGGTGGATGCATGATGGTTTAGATTTCTAGCAATTGTGTTTCGGCTCTGGTTGTTAATGCAAACCTAAAAAGAAAGTGTGCATTCCTATTCATTTTGTTCACAAGACGTTAGAGGCAAACAGTTTTCTTGGCTCCAAAATTGAAAGACATGTACTCACTTTCAGTGCTTGAGGTTATCAAAACCAGTTGTGGCCTGGTGCACCAGCTTATAAAACCTCCATTCATGATAAACATGTGCAGATATGAACTTGAAATCCTCACTCTTTGTAGCCAAATATGTGTCTGTACAACCGGTGGAACTGTTCTTGGTGCCATTGTAGGTGATGCTGATGTTGATGGTTTCAGCAAGGTAGCAGAAGAACCGCTTTACCGCCTTTTGGTACGCAGGTATGGGATTTTCCATGTGCTGGCGGATTGTATTCATTCCATGTGCAAAGTCGTACCTGGTTGCGATCATCAAGTACATGAGACTACCGATGGTGCACTGGTGCCTTTTTCCCTCAATTGCATTTCCTTCTCCACTAAATCTCATCAGGTAATGCCGCATCTCAAGAGGCGTGCCAATAGATTTTGCATCTCCCTTACCAAACCATTGTAGTACGTCCATGATGTAACATCTCTGCTGTAGTAATGCAGAGTATAGTTTACAGGCATGCGTGATCTGGGTGCCGAGGAAGGATGATGCCTCCTCAATATGAAACATGTGGAAGCGCTCCTTTATGGCCTCAAACTTCTGTTGTGTGGACGTGGTATTGGAAAGGATGAGAATGTCATATGCGTACGCAATGATGATAATGTTGATCTAGTATGCCCCTTGTCCATATCTGACATTTTGATAGGCACAAGACAGACGAGGGATGGCATGCTCCCTTTGACCAGGTCTCTTAAGTCTGGTCTAGATAATCAAGGCACGCATTGCTCCATTGCAGCAAGTCGCATTTGTCTAAACTGGATAGAATAGCCAGCAAACTCTACCTAGGATAACACTTTGTAGCTTGTACATACAAAAGTTAGTCTTTGGAGTGAGGGGTCACTGGCTCAAATGCCAAACCAGTGACTAGTTTTCTTTGTGATTAAAAGGGGAAGAATATTGTTTTGAAAGACATCTTTGAACATTCCCAGGTCCTTCCTGATGACTAGTACCACTTGTTTGTCACAGAGGGCGCCATATGGGCAGGAGCATAATGCAATCTAGATTGCCTGCAAAACTACTCATATAAAGAGCCATGGTATGCCTAGGCTAGAACCAAGCTCTAGGATCATAACAACCTATAAACTGCCTGTGATTCATTATAGTTCTTACCTTGAGACTCCTCATATAATTGTCCACCAAAAGCAGACACTTAAGACGCATACGTTGGTCTAAGCCTCAAGAGTTAGCTGCACAGAGGAAAGTCACTAGGTGCTAAAGATGTTGGAAAATGGGCCATCCAGTTGAGTTCCAAGAAACTACCAGATGCGTGCTCCGATTGTCAATTCAACTTCACCATTTGAAAGATCAGATGGCAGAATGTCCATGGTCTAAGTTTCATGCCGATCCAAAAAGGCGGATTGAGAGAGATGGATCTTCGGAATTTCCAGGGTCATCAATCGTCGGTGTCTTGGCAACCATAGTCGACGGCTCCATGCCTTAGCCTGAGAAAAAAGTAGGCAAGAAGGTCCTAGATTCTTTGGTTGACTGTTAGACTGTGTCGACCAGGAAAAAGGTACTTCTTCTTTTTTTTAGGTGAAGCGACACCCTTGTGTACTAGCGATCGACATTTGGCCGTTCTCCGTGAGATTGTGGGTTACATGACCACTATGAGTGTACTATGAGAGCATCTTCTACCTTTATACGTTGGCTGTGAGTGCTCTTCCTGATTGTTAGGCTGATTTCCTCTCTTCTCTGAGATTATGGACTCTAGTGTGTGAGCCTTAACCTCCATGGCTAAGTGGTATGGCTTGTGAGAGGCCTGACCTGCCCAAGCTCTAGCTCTATATGTAATCCATCATTTCTAGTGAATCAACAATCATTCTTTAGTACAAGCGGTTCCCTTTTAGTCCCACATGCTCGGTGCTCCACGACTCCCTCTCTCCTCCAGATCCTACAAAAGACACAATGCAAGGAAGTTGTTCCTACAATGTACTCAGTGTGGAACCGTGATTCTAAGGGTAATACTTCCACCTAGTTTTAATGATTGGAACGGACGACAAGTGCCATTATGCCGACCTTTTTTTGTAGTACGTTGCCTCACGTTGGTTGACAATTTGTTATAGGTCAACATTATCTGATTGTAAGGTGTACTTCTGTCTTGTAGCGCGCATGAACTCCATCTGCTCCATCAGCTCCATCTGATCTATCAGCTCCAACATCGGGCACTCGCACTTAATAAACAAGGGCCAAGGACAAGCTCTGTCCTTTGACATCCGACCCTTGATTCCTAACCAGGATAAACTCTACCCTTGAAGGCAGAACCTTGGGTTTGCTAGAGAGCATTTCTATGTTTCCAGGTGAGTGAGACCCAATATCAGCCTACCTCACCCTAAATGAAGCAAGGAAGTAGAGAAGCAAATAAGCAATATGAGGAGAACCAAGACGCTTAGTCTTCAGCAAGTCAACGGTGGTATGCCAGAGTTCACACAGATTGGGTTTCCTTTGTGGAAATGGAAATTTGAGATTGTCATATGGGTGCGTGGTTACTTGAAGATGTTCCTTGCAGAAGATATTAAACCTCCTAAAATAGAGGTTTGGTACAGAGTATGGAACGTGAAAAAGAACATGGCCTTTCCGATTCTTAGGACATCACTACATGAGTCATATCATGTCCATTGCCATGATACCACATATGCATTGAAAGCTTATGAAATGATTACACGTATCTCCTATCAATGGCTCTTGCAAACTACCTTTTTCATCCTTCTTTTTCTATGCAAGTGAGCAAGAGAGAGTCAATTCCAGAATTCTTATCAAAATTTGAAATAAAGTAGTAACAAGTGACCTAAATGGACTAAGAAATGGACACCTAAATGTTGGCCATGATTCTCCTCATGCCGCCACCTAACATTTGGGGTCCATTTATCAACGTCTTTGGTGGTGGGGATAAGGAGAATTTCATGTATGAGGTAGTGTCTAAATATGTCTGCAACAAGGCAAAGCGTTGTAGCAGTAGTGAGCTTGACATTTTGGCCTATGCTACATAGTATGGTGGCTGTGGCAACAACTCTTCTTCAGGTGAAAACAACAATGAAAGTAGTGGCAGTGGAGGAAGAGGCAATGGTTGTGATCGGTACTAGGGAGTGCCATAACTATGGAAAGCCTGGGCATTGGACACATGAGTACAAGGCTGCCAAAAAGGAAGACAGAAATAATCATAGTAAGAACAATGGCAAAAGAAAGGATAAAGAGGAGTTGGAAAACATGATGGGTAAAAGCATGCCGACAACAAACTGGCATTACTCAAGCGTGGAGCCTACATGCTTCTCTATGGCACAAACCACCACTCTTCAAGGGAGAACAATGGGTTCATCTCCACATGGGATACCAAATGTCATTTCAAGTGTGTAAATGCTAGCCTTGTACATGCATAAGGCGAGAAGATAAGTTGATGAACATGAACGACAATGGTGCTGGAAAAGAGTTTATGTTAGAGAATGTTGTCTACATGCCATTTTTTGCGGCAAACATCTTCTCGGTATCCAAAACAACACAACATATCATTAATTTTGTTTTCACGGAGCTTGTGATTCTCAAGAACAAACACATCAAGATCTCATATCCTAAGAATAGTCTAGAAGCACAGGTTCCATGAGCCCAAGTCACCAAAGTGTGACGTTGCTACACTTGCCATCTCCATGGAACTGTGCCAAAGACATAGATGCAAAGCTTTGGCACATGCGCTTTGGCATGTGGCTTACTTCGTACTACAAGCTATACAGCAGTATTAAGTGGTTCATGGAATCGAGGGATGCAAGACCAAGGATGAGGAAAGGTACAAGATGCTGAGCAAGCCACCCGCCAATTCAAGGCAAAGAGAAAGCCATTTAAGCGATGGGTAACGTGTAGCAGCAATCTTGGACCCCATTCAATCTGCCAACCATTTTGCAGTCCTTCGAACAGCGATAGCGAGTACTTCATGACCTTCATTAATGACCAAAGTTGTAAGATATGGATCTTCTTCCCTAAAAGAAAATCATAGGTCAAGGAGAAGCTCGAAGAATTCATTGCCATGATAGAGCATCCCATGAGGAAGGAGGTCAAGGTAGTACGCACGAACAAGATGGGTATGTACGAGGCGTGTAAAGGGTGGTTAAACTTGTATGGCATCAACCACCAAACCACCTTACCTTACACCTCCCAAATCAATGGCATTTTTTAGGAGATGTGGCAGACTATCCTTAGCATGACACAAAGCATGTTGTTTGATGCCAATCTCCCATCTCGCTTCTCGCATGAAGCTGGAAGGATGTTTGCTACCTTGTGAATCTCATTCTAGCAACCTCACTTTGAAGATGTGCCATGAAGCAAAATGTTGAATTTGTTGACATAATAAGCCCCTTGTTCATACCTGACAATTGGACAAGCACACAACGGACAAGGTATACACTGCTCCCTTGGAGGTAGTCCCCAAAGTCTGGTCCCGATGAACAAGGCATGCAGTGCTCCTTTGGAGCAAGTCCCTTTCATCTAAACTGGATAGAAAAGCCAGCAAGTACTACTTGGGACAACTCCTTGTGGCTTAGACGTTCGAGGGTCAGTCTCTTGAGCGAGGTGTCACTAGGTAAAATCTCTGCCAGGTGATTGATTTTCTTTGTGACGAAAAGGAAAAGAGGAAGGTTTCAAGAGACATCTTAGAGAACTCCAAGATCCATCCTAGTGGCTGGCGCCACTTGGCGGTCATAGAGAGTTCCATATAGGCAGTGTGGCTGATTCAATATTCCTTGTCCCCAAAGTGGCTTATCCAATGAGGCACAACGCGCCTAAGCTAGAGGCTGGCTCTAAGACAAGAGTACCTGTTAGATGCCTATGATTTATTACAGTTCTTACAGTTGACAGTCTTCACGGAGTTGTCCACCAATGGTAGACACTAAAAAACATTGGTTGGTCTAACGCTTGAGGAGTTAGATCCTTATGCAAAAGTGACCGGGTGCTATGGACACAATGGAAGGAAGTGATTCCTCTGAACTTCTCAGTGTGGAATCATAATTCTGAGGGTGACATCTCCTCCTGGTTGCTATACTAGGAGCGGACAGCAAGTGCCATTTTTTGTGCCTTGTTTTCTAGTCGGTTTCCTTAGGCTATTTGTCTAAGGGTTATGGGCCCACAATGATTGGTTGTAAGGCAGGCTTCTGTACTCTCTCGTGCTCTTTGTCTTACAGCAAGCATGAGCTCCATCAACTCCATCAACTCCATGAGCTCTACCGGCAGGTGCTAGCACTTAGTGAACAAGGGCTAAGGATAAGTTCTGCCCTTGGAGATACCATCCTTGAACCCTAACTAAGATAACCTCTGCCTTTACTGGCACAACCCGGGGTTTGCAAGAGTGCATTCTTCTCTGATTGCAATTTTTTAACGGCTAAGGGGTAAGTAACAGATTTGCACCCTCTAACCTGGTAGCAGACAATACCCTACATTAGCCTACATCGGTGTCAACGAAACACAGAAGCAGAGGAGCAAGGAAGCCGGACGATGACAACCATGAAACGCAATCTTGAGCAGGTCAAGAGTGGGATGTCAAAGCTGAGAGGGATAGGTTTTCCCTTGAGGAAAGGGCATTTGAGACTGACATAAGTGGTTACGTGAAGATTTTTGTTAGAGAATAGGTTGAACTTCCATAAAAATATACTCGATGTAAAGTGTGGAGTGTCAAAAATGAAACGGCGCTTGCGATTCTTCTGACATTGATGCATGAGTCTCAACATGTCCACCTCCAAGGTATCACGCATGCATCAAAGGCTTAAGATAAGCTTGCATATGTATACCAATCAACGGCTCTTGTAAATCCTTTTTTCATCCTTCAAAATCTGATTTTGATGAGGGTGAGCGAGGGAAAGCCGATTATGAACCTCCTACTACAATTTGAACGACTGCTACAACAAGTGATCCAAATGAATTGGAAATTTTACACCAACATGCGGGCCATAATCCTCCTCATGGCGCTACCTAAAACATGAGGTCCTCTGTTCACCATCTTTGACCGTTGGATATTGGAAGATTGTTGGAACTGAGGAGAGAGGGAGCCTTGGAGCACCAGGTATATTGGAGTGAAGGGGCATCACTTCTGCAAAAGAATGGTTGTCGAATCACTCAAAATGATGGAGTACATATAGATCTAGAGCTTGGGTAAGACAACCCTCTCACAAGCCACACCACTTAGCCATGGAAGCTAAGGCTCACACAAAGAGTCCATAATCTTACACAAGAGAGGAAATCAAACTAACAAACAGGCTGATCACTCACATACAGCCTACAAAGGTAGAAAATTCTCTCATGGTACACTCCTAGTGGCCACATACCCCCAAATCCCATGGAGAATTGCTGTGTATCCATGGCTAGCACACTAGGATCTCACCTCACCTAGAAAGCAAATAGAGGTATGTTTTTCCTAGTTAGCACACTATGACAAGGCAATCCAATAGTCTATGATGGTTTTTGATATTTCTCCCATCAGGTCTTGACATTGGACTCCTTGCCTTTTTGTTTTCACAGGCTAAGGCATGGATTCGTCGCCCATGGTCACCCAGATACCGGCGGTTGATGACCCTAGAAATTTGGAAAGATCATATCTCTTAATCCGACCATTGGATTGGCCTTAAACAGAGACCGTTGACACTTCCCCACCTTGATCTTCTTTACGAAGGCCTCCTTCTGTTCTTCCGTTACCGTTGCTTTGTCAAGGACTTCTGTTCCCTTCATGACATCCAGCAGTCCCTTACGCGCAAGGTGCAGCTCAAAGTGCTACCTCCATATCCTGTAGCCAAAACCTCCTGTATTCTTTTGGATGGGCTGCATCTCCTTCTACAGCATTTGGGCAGTCTTAAACTTCGGGACCTCGAAGCTTGACAATGATGTTGTCTGTGATGACAGTATCGTCCGCCGCGGAAGTCGTGAGCGATTTGTAGGCCGGTCAAGGTGGTGGGCTGATAACCTTGTATTAGGAACTAGGGTGTAGTTCCAACGTGGCGCGAAGGGTCTTCCATGCTCAGAGCTATGTTATGTGCGGGTGGTTCCGAGTCTAAGCATGAGCATTGAGGTCGCCTCACGCTATGTTTCTTGCAGTTGAAGAGAAATGTGAGAATTGCTTGTGAAGGGAAGAATGTAATTTTGCATTAGTTCTTTAGCATGGACATGATATGAAGATTTGTAGGGCTAGTTATGAGCTCTCCAACGCATCAGACTGTGCGCCATTCAAATCACCATAGCTCCTGTAATGTCAACCAAAGCACAGCATCCTATACGAGCAGCTCAGTCAGCGGCGCACACCACATCGCCCGCTGAGGCGCCTTCACACATCAAGGACCTTTCAAAACGCCATTCCGTAGGCGCAGATGTCCCTACATGTAGTAGCGGAGCCCCTCGCGCCTTTGGGGTCTATTTCGATAACTTCATCATCACTTTTGGTGATGGGAGTCGAGTGGATCGAAACCTATTCGCGGATCTTGAGTCAAAAGTTTGATTGTCGCAGAGTAACAAACTATACCAGTGAGTTTCGGACTCCGAGCCAGGTCATCCACCGGACACCTCGGCTAAATCCATCAGATCATCCACCGGACACCTCGGCAGTCCTTTTGGAGCAAAATCCCCAGATGGAATTTTGTTACTCATTTAGGTGGATTATCCACCTCCGGTCGACCTGCGGCTGACTCCCAAAGTCGTCGCGAGCACCCCAACTTTGGAATCCCAAATCTCCCTCGTTACTTTTCCTATTCCAGTAAAACGACTTCCACCGAATTCAGTGAGCTGTCAACCTTCAGGGGTTGTCCTCCATTCTAGGATTCAAAGCCATCCTTGAGTCGCCACATCCATCGACGGGGAATTTCCTCTCTCTGGTGGCTCGTTGACGCCTCCCGACGCCGCACTCGCGCATGTAGAGGGGCAAATATTCAACATCAAATACCTTCAACAACATATGCTGCACCCTTGTGTGGCATCTGCCCTGCCACCACCTTCAATGGGATGATGTATTTTGCCTGTGGAGACGAAGCGCGCTCGTCGTTGGTCTCCACCTCCCATAAGCCCCTCTCCTCCAAAAGGATGCGGGTACATATAATCCAAAAGGTGAAGTTGGCGTGCGTTTTCTGCCTATGCAATGCTTGGGCTGCTGTCAGAACGCCTGTTGCTGCCATTCTAAGCTCTGGTGATGGTAAGCACTGCCCTTGGGTGGCTGCGCTACCCGTGCTTCTGCCACTCCTTTTGCCAGAAGTCTGTGTGACAGAAATAGAGTACAGATACTAAGGACTAGGAATTTTGAAGAGGTGCTTCCCCACTAAAAATGCAACTCACAAAATTTCAGATGGACCCAGAAAACAGAGTCATCAATGCGGGAGTCTGAAGTATATGCCCTTTTGAAAACAGGGTATGTTTTTGCTCCTACTCCAACTCAAACCAACCAGCTTCTAAATGGCGTTTCACACAAACGTGATAATAGAATGAAAATGTTTTTCCACCAATGGAAAGCTTTGTAGAAATACTTCAGTTCACATGTGGTACTTTTTGGATTTGAAAGAGAAACAAGAGAGTTAGGCACATCACATGGGGACAGTCTTACTTGTAGAGAAGAGTGTACCTCTGGCCGACATCGTTTTGAGCATAACTCTCCATCCGATCCTTGAATCTTCCTGATCTTGGACTCGTTGGAAAGCTTGTGTTGTTCCCTTGAAAATCCTCTAGTTGATTATCAATTTTCATTAATCTTTGACCCTAACCCGTGACTCTCAATGTGACAGTGTGTGCTGGCTCACACTTGCAGAACCTTGCTTTGATACCAAGTGTTGGAAGTGGACAAAAGAGACAGCCTTGGAGCAGCGAGCATGTTTGACACGAAGGTCATCACTTCTACTGAAGAATTATTATTCAATCACTTAAAATGATAGAGTGTATATAGAGCTACAGCTTGGGCAAGTTAGCTCTCACAAGCCGCACCACTTAGTCAAATAAGCTAAGGCTCACACACTCGATTCCATAATCTCACACAAGAGAGGAAATCAGCCATGCAATCACGCCGACCACATACTTACAACCTAGAGAGCTAGAAAATGCTCTCAGGGCATACTCCTAGTAGTCAGATAACCCAATATCACATGGAGAATCGCCATGTGACTATGTCTAGCACACGAGGATCTCATCTTTACTAAAACGTAAGGAGAAGTACCTTTTTCCTAGGCAGCACACTATGGCAAGGCATCCCAAGAGTCTAGAACCTTTCTGGATATTTCTCCCATCATGTCTTGACCCTCAACCTCTTGCCTTTTTGCTTTCTTGAGAATTGCTACAACAAGTGAGCCAAATGAACAGGGAAATTGACACCAACATGCAGGCCATGATCCTTCTCAAGGAGCTACCTGAAAGCTGGGGTCCTTTGATCACCATCTTTGACGGCTAGAAGGAGGAGGATTAGACTTATGAAATTATACCCCAGTACGTACAGAACAAGGCCATGTGTCACAGTGGTAGTGAGGCTAACTTTTCAGCCTATGCTACATAGTATGATGGCCATGGCAAGAACTCCTGTTCTTGTCAGAGTAGCAACGGTAGCAGTGGGGATAGAGGAAAAGGCAATGATGGAAGTGGAAAGGGTTCAAAGTGTCCTTGGAAGTGGCACTATGGTTGCAAGCTTGGGCATAAGGCACGGGAGTGTAGGGCTCCCTGTCAGGATGGAATCCGCGTGGTGTGGCCCCAATGCTGGACTGATGGACTGTATTGGTTCACGTCTACTGTTTTGGGCGAATGTGAGATTCAGCGTGAGCTTTCTGGTTGCCTCACACTATGTGAGCAGGAATTCGGAGAGAGTCCGTTTTGTGAAGGAAATAACATTGTTTTGAGTTCATTTTGGAACATAGACATGATCATATCATTTATAGGACTAGTCATGAGCTTTCCAACCAGCAAACCAGGCGCAATTCCGCCAAGCATAGGTTGAGTTATGCTTGCCAAAGCGCAGGTATCACCCACCACAGAAATGCCTAATGCCTCCATATTGCGCACACGCCGAGGCGCCTTCCTTCGTGTGCAAAGCGCCTTTCCCAAGGCGCAGGTCCTCTTGCACATGGTTTAGGGGTATCTCGCACTGTTTCCATGCACTCTAGCCACTTTTGGGTCGAGTTTCGTGAAGGGGTGTGACGAGGTTCGAAACTTCTCCGCGGACCTGCAGTCAGAAATTTGACTAAGTCCCCGAGTAACAAAACGTAGTCCCTAAGTAACAACCTGCACTACTCGACCCGGTGCATGATTCACCTGATCAGGCGGATTATCCACCAGATGCCTTGGTAGGCCTATTGGAGCACTTTCTCCGGATGGTATTTTGTTACTCGGTCCGGTCGATTATCGACCGGATGTTGAGTCACAGCCAGCTCCCAGAGCCATTGCACATACCCCAGGTTTGGAAGGCCATATCTCCCTCAATACTTGTCCGATTCCGGCAGAACAACTTCCACCAGATTGAGAAAATTGTAAAAGTTTATGGACAATCCGCCATTTCAGGATCCGAGCAATCCGTGAGTCGCCAGATCCACCAGCGTGGAATTTCCACTTTCTGGCAACTCGTCAGCGCCTCCCGGCGCCGCACTTGGGCATGCGGAGGGGCAATTTTTCAACATTCTTCCCCTTGCACCTGCCATGCCTGCTACTCCTGCTTGCTTGCACTCGTCTTCCACTGTGCCCTCCAGCCCGTCATAGCTGGTCATCTTAAGTCCGGCCACGCTCATTGCATGTCGGTCCAGGGGTTGCGCTTTGGTCAATCAATCCGCAAGCATGTTGTGAGTGCTGCAATGTTGCAGCACCACGTGCTCCTTCGTAACCATGTCCCATGCATAGTAATAACGCACGTGGATGTGCTTCGTCCTCTTGTGTTGCGTCGGGTTGTTGGTCAACGAGATGGAGCCGGTGTTGTCGTCTTGCACCAGCGTTGGCTCCTGGTGCGGTACGCCCAGCTCCCCCAACAACCTACAAAGCCACACCGCCTCCTGTACCGCCTCGGACAGCACGATGTACTCTGCTTCCACCGTGGAGGTGGCGACACAGTCCTGCTTCCTAGTGCACCACGAGATTGCTGCACTAGCAAGAAAGAACACGTAACCGGATGTGGACTTCCGCTTGTCCACATCGTCGGCATAGTCTGCATCCATGTAGCAGACCATTGGCAAAGGGTCCGCCCGCCCTTTGCCGTTGAACCTCAGGCGCGCGTGCCGCGTTGCCTGCAGGTAGCGGAGGATACGCTTGACCGCCTGCCACTGTAGTGGCCCTGGATCGGATACGTACTTGCTCACTTGGCCCACAGCGTAGGCCAAGTCAGGTCGAGTCGCGACCATGGCGTACATGAGGCTGCCCACCTCCGATTGGTAAGGCACCCCTGTCATATCCTCTTACTCTTCTTTTGTTTGCGGCGCCGTTGTCGTACTCAGTTCACAAGTTGTGAAGACAAGACTCCACATTGGTTTGCAGTCCTTCATGCGTACCGCTTCAGCACCTCAGCCACATATTTAGCTTGTCCCCTCAAGTGTGCACGCCCTCCGGTTCGGCGTAATACTCCCTTCAAGGTAGAACTCCAGCTCCCCCATGTCCGACATCTAGAACCTGGTGCTCAGCTGCTCCTTCAGTTGGTGTAGGCTCAAGAGGTCTAAGGAGTACAATATCAGATCGTCCACGCAGAGTGCATCAATCTCATGGAGTTTCTTGCTGAGCCGCATGTACACGCTGTGATCTGCCTCACAACTCTTGAAGCCGAGTCATGCCATGAAGTTGTCCATCTATTGGTACCAGCATCGGGGCAATTGTTTTAGCCTGTAAAAGGACTTCCGCAGCTTGCACACCTTGCCCTCCGACGCCTCCACCCCTTCCGGCGCCTCCATGTAGATTTTATTGTCGATGATGCCGTTGAGTAAGGCCGTCTTTACGTCCATTTGGTGGAGCTCCCTGTCCTTTGTGGCCGCCACCGCAAGGATCGCGTGGATACTTGTGAACTTGGCGATGGGGGCAAACGTCTTGTCGTAGTGTTTGCCCTTACGCTGTGCGTATCCCTTCGCCACGACCTGCGCCTTGTACTTGTCAACCACAGCTTCCTCTGTGAACTTGGTCTTGAAGACCCACTTGGAGCCGATGACCTTGGCGTCTTTCGGCCTGTCAACCAGCTGCACCGTGTCGTTTTGAGCAATGGACGCCAACTCCAACATGATGGCGGCATCCCACTCCTCTCCCTCGGGCCGCGCAAGTGCCTCTTCTACGGTTGTTGGTTCTGTTGCTGCAGCCAGCATGCACCGCATCATGCCGATCCATCGACCAATGCCTGTGTCAAAATGCTTCCCCACTCTACGTTGCCTCCCACTGCGACACGGCAGTCTTGGCGGCATCTTGTCACTCTGCTGCAATTCTTCCAACTCAGCCAGCTCCAATGAATCATCCAGCGGACGGCTCCCCAAGGATCCCTTCTTCTCTAGTGAACCATCAACCGGACAGGCGNCTTGAAGACCCACTTGGAGCCGATGACCTTGGCGTCTTTCGGCGTGTCGACCAGCTGCACCATGTCGTTTTGAGCAATGGACGCCAACTCCAACATGATGGCGGCATCCCACTCCTCTCCCTCGGGCCGCGCAAGTGCCTCTTCTACGGTTGTTGGTTCTGTTGCTGCAGCCAGCATGCACCGCATCATGCCGATCCATCGACCAGTGCCTGTGTCAAAATGCTTCCCCACTCTATGTTGCCTCCCACTGCGACACGGCAGTCTTAGCGGCATCTTGTCACTCTGCCGCAATTCTTCCGACTCAGCCAGCTCCAATGAATCATCCAGTTGATGGCTCCCCAAGGATCCCTTCTTCTCTAGTGAACCATCAACCGGACAGGCGGCGCATCTAGATGAGTTTTCTTGGACGCCTGACGCGAACTCCGCCGGGAGTGCGCGCTTCGGCACCAACGGTGCCTCCTTCGACGGATCGTTCCACCGGATCTCCAGCCCAACTACATCATTGTGAGAGTCTTCTGACGCCTTCTGAGCGCTTGTTTTCTCTGGGAAGGCACATCATTGCCCACTTCTGGCACTCGTTGGCCCACCTCACCGTGGAGAACCTCTTGACAATGAAGAGCTGGATCAACGAGCCTACGCTTCGCGACTTCCCTGTCAGTCGACATGGCGAGGTGGCTAAGGAGTTGAAGGATGAGGAGGACCGTGTAAATGAGCTTCGGCGACAGGCGCGGGAGCCCCTAGTTGGAGCAGCAGTTGAGGAGTTGGAAGGGCTGAGCCTATTTGTCAACGACGAGGAGGATGAGGACATGGGGGACTTGGGCCTGAGGGAGGAAGGGGAGGGGGGTGGGGATGACGATGTCGTAGAAATGTAGAGAGGAGCACTTTTGTGAAGCATTTTTCCAGATGAAATGTTGTTCCGTGAAGCATTTTTTTGGATGAAAAGCTCATCCTTCTCTTCAGTTATATTACATGTGTATGCTGTATTAGATGCAGTTGCCCATTTGCTCACTTGAAATGTATGACCTGTTGATGCATTCAATGGAATGAAGCACCTCCATTTCTGCATCCAAAGTGCACAATGATGCCATGAATAAAGGTGTGAACCTTCATACCTGAGTGCATACTGAACCCTTATGCAATGGATGAAATTGTTCACCACAGTTATGAGCGCAACAAGTGTAATTACAGTGATTAGCGTCATCAGAGCTCTGCTATGTGGATGCTTTGAAACAAACATGTGAAGAAGCTAGTGGGTGCAACAATGGAGCAGGGAGATAGGGTGGACATGTGAAAATAGAGAATGTGCAAGAGATGTTGAGCAAAGTCGTGGACTTTGTGATAGTTGCCTTTTTGCAAGTTGCAGCACGTCACCCAGGGAAAATGGCCGAAATGGCAGATCCGCGGTTCAACGGATCGAGCGATCCGAGAGTCGAAGGATCCGCGGATCCGGATCCGGATCCGCGGATCCGGATCTTCCGCCTTGAACCAATCCGCGGAGCCGGATCCAACTCAGGGTCCGCGGATCAGATCCGGTGTGCACCCTTACGCAAGCACTCACATGTGCAAGCAAGCAGGCTCACAACTTGTGTGTACATGCGTGAGTGAGCTTGTGCATGTGCATGAGATGGTACATGCGTGTGTTCTCCCTTGTGCGTGCATGCACGCACACACGCACCCACGCATGCACACATGTAAGCACATCCACACATGGATACACACACACACACATCACACACACACACATACACACATATACACACGTACATACACATACACAAATTCACACATGCACACACACATACACTCACTCACACACATGCACGCACATGCACACACGCACACACGCACGCCCACACAAGCATATATACACACACACATACGTACACACACACACCCATCCCATCCCCCCTCCCCACACACACACACACAAACACACACACACACACACACGCGAGCTCACGCACTTGCACGCACGCATGCACGCACGTACGCACACACAAACACACTCACGTGCCTATTCATACATGCATGCAACCATGCATACATGGATGTACGCCCAGATACATGGGCATGCCCATGACTGCATGAATGCATGCATGCACGCACACATGAGGAATGCACACGGGCTCCGAAGCACGCAGGCGCACACGGCAACATGCATGCAAGCGCGCACACCATCAGAGCCCAATGACCACATGCTGGAAGTAGCATCTGCTATGCAAGACAGCTTACACTGAAGCTTGTATACAGACCTCTACAGTCGACATCACACAAGGTGACGCAACAAAGCACACGTGGTCTTTCTGCTTTCTACAACTCTTTTTTGGGGTGTCAGACAAAAAGAGTCTTTTTTGTAAGAAGGCTATGACACAACTGGAATTAACCTATTCAATTGAAGAAACCTCATGATCTGCCCGAAATTGTTTTTTGTCAAATCTGGAAGTAATTCTCCTTGCAATGACTCCTACGACCCGCCCTGGCTCTTCTAGGCCCTGGTGGAGCGTTTCCACTTGGTGGGTTTGTAGATCACCTTGCTCGTCTTCACGAGGTATCAAACCTTTGTGCCGTCCTCCAGCAGCTTGTGGCCGACGCGGCTTGCCACCTTCTGCGTGCGCGAGTGCAGTTGTAATGTTTAAGACGCTTTGCAAAGCGTCTTTAATAGTTACAACTCTGCCGATGCGGCTTGCCACCCTCTGCGTGTGCGAGTGTAGTTCAGCATCGTGCTGCTGTGCACCAGCGCCTCCACCTGGATGATCTGGCCCGCCTCACCCTTTGCCTTGCCATTGATGTGCGTGGTCTTGATGTTGACGTCACGCAGCACCTCCGTCGAGTTGTGAGTGAAGATCTTCGTCACCTTGCTCACGTTGCCCTTTTCCTTACCTTACCTTGAATAGCCCGCACAGTGTTTTTAATATTTTATAAACTGCACAGTGTTTTTAATCTTTTATAAACTGCACAGTGCTTTTAATCTTTTCTAAACTACACATTGTTTTTAATATTTTCTAAAACTGCACAGTATTTTAATCTTTTCTAAAGTGCACAGTGTTTCAATCTTTTCTAAACTGCACAGTGTTCTTAATCCTTTCTAAACTGCACAGTGTTTTTAATTTTTTTTAAACTGCACAGGGTTTCTCATCTCCACGTGGACCTCCTCCCACATAGGCAAACCGTTGGGCTTCAGCTCTTTCTTCTCCTACCGCTTCGTCGCCGTCAGCACATTGCCAGTTGTAGGTCTCCAGTCAAGGGTTGATGATGTGGCCCCCACACCCCTCACACCCCTCGCCACTCAAAGAAAAGGTGCCAGGCAACTGCCATGCTTGACTCCATGGGAGAAAGTCGACGACCTGAACGCGCTCTGCAGGGAGGCAGAGGTCTGTAGAGACACCATCATTTTGGGTGTGGTTTCCAACAGTGCTCAAACGTATCTTTTGCACTCACTGCTACTCAAACCAGCTTCACATGCTCAAACTGCAGGAGTAGGCATCTCAGAGCAGCAAAAGACGATGGACAGACCGAGAGAAAAGAATTCAAAGCGAGAGAGGGGGGGTTTATTGTGATGCGGCGAGGTCAAAATGAGCAGTCACTTGAGCATACCAGTTTTGGCCAGAGTGGGCCTTTGTCAGTGCTCTACTCAAACAGAACAACATAACACGTCTCATACAGCCGCACATCACAGGTAGGTGGGAAATGGACAGAAGCTAGGGATGAATTCCATGGACAGAAGCTAGGGATGACTTCGAGGTGCCTCGGACGCTGCCAAGGTCGCCAGATCAGCCCCTGCGTTGCGACAAGACAATGCAATCGCTGCGCGTAGGAGGCTCCGAGGCTGCGGCACTTTTGTTATGCTCGGCCGGGTCTTGAGCCTAGACCAAACTAGAAGAGATTGCAACTTGCGAGGTAAGCGCCAGGCCAAAAGAGCTCGGGGTGGGAACACAATAGCATTGTATTTTTTGAAACGCTTTGCAACGCGTTTTAGAAAGATACAACTTCATATGCTCTCTCTCCTCTTCCCAAGAGTGCTTATTGCCCATGAGGTTCAAGCGCCAGCTGTGTCTGGGCCCTCGCTGCATGACGGTGCCATTCCACAGCACGATCAAGCAACCAAGCAGCACCGCTGACATAGACGGCATGGAATTCAGTCGGTTGGACTTTGTCTTTGCGGTGTACAAGGTATAATGACACCCAACCTGGTGTTGTAAGGAAGAAAACAAGCAGACATTCTGCCTCGTATAGCTGGAGGTGTGTGCACCTCGGCTCTTGTGCCTTCTTTGTGTTCTCTCTCTGTGTCCCTCACTCTTCTTCTCCTTTACTTCCCCTCCACCACACCTATCTTCACCCCCCTCCACTGCCCACTCCCCTGCCCCGTCCTCACCTCCCTACCCCACCCCATCCCCTACCCCCTGCTCCATCCCTTCCCCACCCCCTCTCCCACCCCCCCTTCCACTCCCTCTCTCACCCCCTCTCCTGACCCCTCTCCCACCCCCTTTTCCTCTCATCCACCCGCCCCTTTTTCCACCCCCTCCACCTCGTTCCCTCCCCCAACCTCCTCCACCTCCTCCACCTCCTCCACCTC